>JAUELF010205454.1:0-14212 GCA_031471495.1 Clinocardium nuttallii | reverse complement strand
TGGTACAAATGTTCCTTTGAAAACTTGAAGTTCTATTAAACCAGGTGAGCGATATAGGGCCATCATGGCCCTCTTGTATTATATTCGTAGCTGATATTAGAACCAAACAATGACAATGGTGATTGGTTAAGAACAAATTACTTAAACTAAGTCAAAACTAAGTATTAAACAATAACTATATGCAAACGGAAAGACATATTGACTATTCTTGACCTTGGAGACAACACTTGCCCTTGAAGTTGACAAAGATAGAAGTTCATCATTTTTCACAGAATATCCATATACATGAAGTACCTGAAGACTTTATTCAAACATTTGGATGCCATTTTTGTATTCGTTGATATACCTAAATGAAAGGTTTTTCATTTTGCAGATCCCAAAGTTTGTAAGTCGAGGCAATGTGGACATGATGCATAAGTTGTTGGATTTGCAGAACTTTTCCCTCTACTTTGATACGAACACAACATTGGTCGGAGATCTACCAAGGGAAGAAATGGCTGTGAGTTATGTAACTGAACTGAAAATCTCTAATGTAATGAACAATTATTAACCCTTTCCCTAATACGACAATTCTGCAGCAGACGACTGAACATATTCTGTCAAAAAATAGAAAATCTCTATAATTGAATGATAAACCTATGACTGAAAGTAGAAAACATTGTGGCAAAAGGAGATATTGCTGGTTTTGAGCAATTTTTCCTTTTGTCGCTATGTTTTCAGAAAGCCTTCTGCTGCAGAGGGAAAGGGTAAAATAAAGTTGAAGAGATTGTTTCAAAAGTCGGCTGCTTCAGATGCATCCGAAAGCGCCTATATTTGGGAAAGGGTTGAGGCAAATCCTATGTTGTGGTCATCAAATTTATCATCTGTCTGGGAAGATTCTTTTGAGCACCCACTCGAGTCCCGGTAGCTCAGACGGTAACGACGCGGGCTGTCAATCCAGGCTTGTGAGTTTGAATCCCAGCTCTGCCAACTTTCTTTCCGACGTTTGACAAAAGTCAATGCGACATGCGTCATTCGTCTTCCAACAATGGGCTAAGTCTATGTGGAAAAGCAGCCAGTTGCTTGGGAAGATTGTTGTGTGGAGTACTGGTGTGAGAAAACCAGGAAAATCATGAGTAGGTGAACTGGCCGCCGTGATATGAGAAATTGTTAAAAACGGCATTAAATCTCAATCAATCAATCATTTGAGCACCCACAACCTATGATTTATCCCTTCCCTCATATAGACACTTTCTATAGGCTTTTTGAAAACATGGCAACAAAAGAATAAATTGCTCAAACGAGCAATTTCTTCTTTTGTCACCATTTTTTCAACTCTATTCATTTATTGTTCTTTCATTTAAAGGGACTTTCTGTGCTTTCAAAGTTGTCTGCTGCAGATTTGTTGTATGTGGGAAAAGGTTAAATGAGTAGTAAGAGGGATATAGCCCCATATATTTCCCCTTGTATTTGCCAAGTTACATACTGCATTTTTATTGTACTATATTTTTAACCCTTTCCCACTTACAACAAATCTGCAGCAGGGCTTCGAAAATATATTGACAAAAACATGAAAAGTCTTCATAATTAAGGGTTTTATTATGATAAAAAGAGTTGAAAGCATTGTGGCTAAAGGAGAAATTGCTTGTGTTGAGCAATTTCTCCTTTTGTCACAGTGTTTTCAAAAGTCATCTGCAGCAGAGGCAGAGGCATCAAAAAGTGTCTATATGTGGGAAAGGTTTAATGATATGTATGTGTGTCTGAGTCAAGTCACATAATCATCACAATAGGACAGGGCTGTGACACCTGCCTCTTTTCTTAGGAGTTTTCCACTTTTAACCCTCATTTCTCTATAAAAATATTCTTCAAGTTCTTTTGAAAACTTAAAATTTCTTTAACGGAATGATAGGTGTCCTAGCAGTAAAAACCCACATAAATCAACCTAACTGGCCATCTTGAATGGTCAAAGGTCTGATGGGATCAGGTGTATGTATGTGCTTGCCCAGCATTATTCTTGTTACATTGTGATTACCAACAATGAATAAAAATCATTTCTGTTAATTGCAGGATTACTTGGAGAGAGAAATGTACATATCCAGTATTACAAAACAGTTTAAGGTAGGTTACATAAATGAATTTTATCTTTTCTTTTCCACATACATTTGTTATATTCACACTCGCCTAAACTGATTTAAGTTAAATGTTAAATTTTCTTTATTCCGTATAATTTATTTTTTAGCTATACTAAAATCAGGAAACTTCAAGTTATTTGGGATTATTATTTGATGTTCAAGTATAAATTTGTTTATGTAAATGTATGTAAATGATGAGATATATCATTATAGTATTTGTGTATGTCGACTAAAATCTATCCATCATTTGAATTTTGACGCATTTGCAGCTGAGGACTTCTGAAAACATTTTTGAAATAGGAGTAACTGCTCGAGCAATTTCTCCTTTTTTCACAATATTAGCAATTCTATACTTAAATAGTAATTTCACTTAAAAAGATTGCCTTATTGTAACCTTCTTCTTTTCAAAGACTTCTGCTGAAGATTATTTTCTTATTTGAGAAAGTGTTAATTAGAAAGAGGAATGTTGTTTCTGCTTCAATTATTATCCGATAATGGTGTTTTATAGATGTCTTCATTTGAAACAAAAGGAGCAATTTCTCTGTTCCCACAATACTTTCAAATCTATACTGAAATTATTCTTCATTATTTTTGTCACCTGTTCCTTTGAAAATGTTTATTTTGAGTTGAATTGTTCTTATTACCTTTTACTATCAATAGGATTGCCTTTCTCAAAACTCACCACATATGTGCAAATTTCCATGGTAATTTTTTGCCATGTTGTGGCATTTGATTTATCCAGACACATACATTTCAGAAACGTCTTTGCTTGATTCAAGAAGTCAATAAAAGAATGTTTATCAAATTATAGTTTCTAACGTGTTGTATAGAGTTGTCTAATATCTATTTGTACAGGAGCATGAGTACATATTGTCACCAATATCCGGCACTGCACAGATGAAGCGTCACACCACACCTCTTCCATTGAGAGATGTTAATACACCAAGGAATGCGATAGACCTCAATCTTGAAAGAATGGCATTTGTTATAAGTGAACAACAATATAGGAACATGTTTATGATCTTACGAGAGTTTTCTAAGTACCGGCGGCGAAAGAAATACATTCGATGGCGTCCTAACTGTCCTGTAAAAAACAAGTAATGATATTATAATTGTTTTATTTCTTTTGAACCTTTTAACTTTTTAGCATGAGCTGTTGTAATGTCTATTGGTTGGAAGGTATGGACATCTGTCATATGCTTTTCTTTAAATGACATCTTCTAAACAGCTGTTTGGATTTTGACCAAGCTTAGGTTGAATGATCCTTCGGGGATCCTCTTTCTAAGATGTTCTAAGAAATTTATTATAGAACTTGCAACGCCATTTCTCAACCTCCAACAGATGTTGCCCAACTATGAAAGCAGATGATTTTAGAAAACATTGTCAAAAGTGGAACTATTTCTCAAAATGAACCATTTCAAACAATGTTTTCAACTGATATATATACTTCCAGTTTTACAGATGAGGTGAATTCCTGCCCAATATATACAAGGCAGACAATAACACACATTACCATATTAGGTAAATAGTTATGTACCTTCACTTTTTCTCTTTATATTGTCTTATTTTTAGTGCCAAACGCTGGTGGAAGTTTGCAATAGATGTTCATATGTTTAATATACAAGATCGTAACAGAAGGAGAAGCAAGGAGTATTTGATGCAAAGAGTCCTAGACAATGTGCTGTACACTCAAATCTACACTGCACATATTAAAAAGGAAGTGCTTACTACAGACATGAAAGTATGTATAACCCTTTCATAGAGACAAACAAGTTTTAAAAATATTTTTGGAAAAGGACAAATTTCATAAATAAAATTTGCAGTTTCTTCTTTTATCACAATGTATCAAAAATGTATTTTCAATCAAATCAGTTGTTATATTTCAAAAGCAGTCTAATGATATAGCTGTATATGCTTCAAGGTTATTTGAAACATTTTGCCTGATACATTTTTGAAAAAGAAAAAAGATTGCCTGTTAAAACAATGTCTCCTTTAAGTAATTGTTTTTACTTTGTATCAAAGTGTGTCTATATTCCCTTAAACGTCATCCTGTTCCAGCTCTACTGGCTAAATGTTGTTTGTTTATATCAAAGACAGCTTAGAGCCTTTTGAAAATATGCATGTTTCATTATTCCGGAAATTTCAAATAAATCCTGAAAGCAGATAGAGAAGATAAGCCTCTTGTTTATACATCTTGTAATAGTGAAGCTGTAGTGTCTTTTGAAAGATTCGGCATTAACCTTTCCCCACGTATGGACACACTTTCATGTTTCTGCTGCAGACAATTTGAATGACGTCACATTACCATATTTGGTGGTTAATTTGTCATCTGGTATTTGTCTGCCATACTGTATTTGTCTGCCATGCTGTATTTTCCCTCCATGTTGTATTTGCCCGCTATTTTGTATTTACCTACCATGCTGTATTTGCCAACCGTGTTGTATTTGCCTGTGATATTTTACAAGTATTTGCGGATGAAATTGTGCAGGTATTATAACAAATAATTTTGCATTCTGTTTTGTAGAATCAGCAGAAAATAATTGAAGATGAATTGAGTTTTGATGAGCTAAAGATACTGAGAGATGTAGTCCACACAAATTTGAAGAAAGAAGGATTTTTCTCAACGGTTGTATTACAATAAATAGAATTTATTAGACAATTTACTCATCTTTTTGGTGCAAAGACATTAAACATGTTTCTTTTGCCTGTTTCCAAATATGTTTACAACACAATCCAGACAAATGAAGATGTAGTTAATATACTGTGTGTGAAAATATCTTTACATCTTTCCCACATACAGACGCTTTCTAATACGTCTGCATCGGATGACTTTTGCAAACAATGTGGCAAAAGGAAAAAAATCTTATAATAATCAATTTCTCCCTTTGCCACAAAGTTTTCAATTCTTTTCAATGTTTAACCTTTCATTTAATATATTTTTAAGTAGATTTTTTCAAAGATTTCACTTCCAGATTATTTTTAAGTTGGAAAGAGTCAAAATGAAATAAGTTAGCATGATCTAGCATCGATCAAGGGCTCTGTGTAGATATCATAATAAATGCTTCATTCATATGAACTAATCTAAGTAATGGTAAGAATGGCCTCAGATTGTCAATGTCAATCATTTAAACTTTTGATAGCTATAAAATGTATTTATACCACAGCAAGGAAAGTAAGAAAGACTCTATGTCATTTCAAGCTAACAGGATGATACTTTACAATTCAACGACCATGACTCAAAGGAAGATCCTCTCTGTTTGAGGGTCAATAGGTCTAATGATCAATGTCACAATGAAGCAATCCTTAATTTATTTACATGGCTTCATACTTTAAATTAGGATAATGATCCTGCACTCGTTTAAAAGACCATGACACTAAGAAGATCCCTTCACTGTCAATATGGAAAACTTCAAGGTTTTACTTAACTCTCATTTTTTTGCTGTGTAGGCCATTGGATAGTTCCTGGTATATTTACCTTTTCTCTCATTAACTTGTTGTTTGTTAATTGTTTTATTTTCCTATTCTATAGACACCATCTCCTGTGACAGAGGAACAGAAAAGTTTAGCCAGTCCAAAACAAGAAGATAAAACCATATTAGAACGTTGGTTCCCAGGATGGGGAGGGTGGTATGGTGCCCAGCCTCAGACACAAGGAACCAGCAATGAAGATGCGCCATCCCCAGCTAAAATATCTAAAGTTGAATTAGGTTTGTATATCTTGTCATAAACTTAACCCATGAAATGAGTTATTTCTTCTTTTTATCCTACCAAAAAGGTCACATGTAGTCACATGTTGTCTGCTTGTTTGTGTCCATGCTTTCCCAGCAATTACATTTAATAACAGAAATTCAACGAAAATTTAATTGTAGCATCAGTACTTCGTTTTCTTTTTCAACAATATTTTCAACTTTTTATCAAACTATACTTTGTTTTTAAACCTGTATCAAAATAACATTTCCTTTTTTCCGATGTTGCAATCCTTTACAATCAATTTTTCAAAGTAGACTAACACTTTATATATCATATAAGACACAAGCTTTACCCTTTCCCACATACAACCAATCAACTAGAAAAATATGTTTAAAGTCATCTGCTGCACAATTGTTGTATGATGGAAAGGGCTAACTTTAAATTATTTCAAAATGAAGTGGAGATGAAGAAAGAACCCAAATCTCAAGATGAAGCTGATTTAACAACTTTCTATCTGTTCACAGAACAAGAATTACAAGATGTTATGGAGGTGATCAGTGATGATGGGGATGACAGTTCTGTGCTCACTAGAGATGTCGCATTCGCAAAACTCAACTTCTGTCTGGATACCGGCAGCTTTAAAGTAATGGGAACCAGAATTGTCCCTGAGACAGGTAGGGTATTGTACAATGTAAATAAGGGGCTAAACACAGAACTGTTGTGAATACAGCTTGTTTCAAGATAAAGTCACAGCTGTCACCTAAATATGCTTTTTGTCTGTTTCATGCAAAATGGTTGTAGTAACTACATCTTGTTAAAATATGTAGTTACAATAATTTTGCATGAAGCCATTGATTTGCTGATGGTGGCTAGCAGTTTTCCATTTGACTGATGTTTATTGACACCACTTCGGTTGGAGTGGTAAAGCTTCTGCCTCAGGAGGATACAGATTTGATCTTGGCTGGGTCAAACCAAGGACTGTAAAAATGGTAGTAATGGCTTTCCCTCCCTGGCGCTCAGGGTTGTGGGGTTAGCATTACGACTGACTGAATGGTGTCAGGATAAATGGAACAGTAGTACTGGTAAAGTACCCAGAAATCGCTGTCATATAACTGAAAATTGTTGAAAGCGGCATAAAACACCATACAAACAAAAGACTGACTTTGTAAGAACTTTAATATATCTACATCAGGGGACTTGGAAACATAGTGGGAAAAAGAAAAATTGCTCATAACAAACAATTCCTGACTATCCACAATTTGTTCACTTCTATTAAAAATCAAAGTTATTCTTGTAAATGATAAGATGATATATGTTTTTCCCTGAGACTTTTTCAAAGCACACACCGTATGACTACAATATCAGATAAAGAAAATAGATGGGAGTCAGATGACATTGAATTTTTTGATAAAAAACTCTGTCAGGACTTGATGTTAACTTTTAGTGGTATTCTTCTTGTGTGTTAACCTTTTCCAACATGAAGACACATGTTTTAAAAACATGTTGGCAAATGGAGAGCTTAGGAACTTCTCATTTTGCCAAATCGATTCCTTATTTAGTACTAAACATTGGTTTATAGAAATGTTCCATATGTTACCCTTTCTCTCATATAGATGCTTTTTGATGCCTCTGCAGCAGACGGCTTTTTGAAAATATAGTGACAAAAGAAGAAATTTTTCAAAACTATCAATTTCTCCTTTTGCCTCAATGTTTTCCACTTTTAGTGATAGGTTATTCATTCAATTATAGAGATCTCTATGTTTTGACAAAATATTTTCAAAGTCGTCTGCTGCAGAATTGTTGTATCAGGGAAAGGGTTAAATTGATGTTTTACAAAGATCTCGGCTGTACATTAGTTGAATGTGGGAAAGGGTTTATGTTTATATCAATAGACATATTTTTCTAGGTGACACAGTAAACTACAGTATATTAGAATTAGAATGCACTGGAATAGAGATGGAGTTGGAGTCCCGACCCCGCACCAGTGGTTTAAAGTTTGGGTTAGGTGTCGGCGAACTAGTTCTAATAGACAAAATGACGGAAAATTCTCTATTCCCATGTCTGGTGACATCACAGAACAAGGTAGACATTTGTTTATAATACTTTTACATAAACAAGAAAATCTGCATCAGACGACTGAAATATACCAGTAATCACTATAAGTTAAATTATAATTATTTAAGCAAGTTGAAAACATTGTGGCAAAAGTAGAAGCATTGAGAAATTTCGTCTCTTGCTACAATGTTTCAAAAGTCATCTGCTTGAGATGAGTTAAAAATTAATATGCAAGGGGGGCTTTAATTTGTTTTCTAAGTGCTCGGCACTTTATACAGTTCACTTATATAAAACAATATTGGATTTGGTTGTATAAGGATAAATTACTCAAGTTGATCAAAACATGTATCTCCCTTTTCCACAATGTTTTCAAATGTGTATGCTGTATAAGGCATCAGAAGTTGTCTTTATCTGAGAAAGATTTAATAATTTTTTACATACAACAAATCTGCCTCAGACAGATTCAAAATCTTTTAGACAGTAATATGGAATATCTCAAATCATGAAGATATAATTACTTACAGGAGAGATTGGGACAGAAGAAACAGTCTGCTGGACACAGTGAATTTCAGAAGACGTTACGAATACCAACAGTACCTGAGGATAAAAGTGTGAAACTACTGGAACTTGCTTATGAGAAAAACCCACTGGGCAAGACTGCTAAAAACAAGTAGGTCATAATAACTGTAACTTTATGTCTCTGCCCTATTTGAGAAGGTGTGAAGATCTACTGTTTGTCATTGGTCATTCTATCTGTCCAACAATGTTGTCTGTCATTTATTACATAAAAGTTTTAAAGTTTGCTGGGACTGTGTCCCAGAAGACCTAGCAAAGCTACCAACTAACAGGCAATGCTGTCCTGCAACGGCTGTTTTATGTTTACTATGTATGCAAATAATATTTAACCTACTCTTGTGAGGCCCTTTGGTAATACTTGTATATACCACCTTATCTGATCATCACTTCTAAACTTGATAATTTAATTTCAACCTCAGACATTATTTGTTAATAAATCAAACATGCAGTAAGTGAATATGCTTTCAGTTATATGATGAGATTTAAGATAGTTCCAATGCTGATGTAGGATGAAATGCCAAAAGAAAAAAAGCATTATATGTAGCAGCACATATGAATTGATTTAAACAAGAATAACTTCATTGTATTCAATAAAAGTAGACCGAAATAAGGCTCATGTTCTCGTCCGCTTGTCCTGTTTTCAAAAAGCTGTTTGCGACAGAGGCGACAGAAAGCATCTATATGAGGGAAAGGGTTAAAGTCATCTTAAAGCATTAAGAGCAAACAATAAATTCCCGGATCAGATTGTGCAATTATGATTATGATTATTGTGCAGGTTGATTTGCTAGGGTGACACATGGGATAACTTCTCAGTCATTTGTCTTTCCATCATGTTTTCTCTTACTGACCTACTGTGACTTACTGACTTACTGTGACTTACTGACTTTCTGTGACTTACTGACTTTCTGACTAACTGTGACTGACTGACTTTCTGTGACTTACTGACTAACTGAGTTTCTGTGACTTACTGACTAACTGACTTTCTGTGACTTACTGACTTACTGACTTACTGTGATTTACTGACTAACTGACTTACTGTGACTAACTGACTAACTGACTTACTGTGACTAACTGATTTACTGTGACTTACTGACTAACTGACTTAACTACTTATTGACTAACTGATTTCTTGTGACTTACTGTGGCTTACTGATTTACTGTGACTTACTGACTTTCCGTGACTTACTGATTTTCTGACTAACTGTGACATTACAGACTAACTGAGTTTCTGTGACTTACTGACTAACTGACTTTCTGTGACTTACTGACTAACTGACTTACTGTGATTTACTGACAAACTGACTTACTGTGACTAACTGACTTACTGTGACTAACTGATTTACTGTGACTTACTGACTCACTGACTTAACTACTTATTGACTAACTGATTTCTTGTGACTTAGTGTGACTTACTGACGTACTGACAGGCCAAACATTTGTCTTCTGAAACAAATGTGAAATAAGGATTTATTGTGTGTAGGGAAAACAAGATGTCTAATAATATTGTATTTTTCTATATATTTAGATTTAGCATGAAGATGAAGCCATTAGATATGGTATACAACAAGGTTGATCCAGTTGATTAATAATAATATTGTATTATTCTATGTATTTAGATTTAGCATGAAGACGAAGCCATTAGACATGGTATACAACAAGGATGCGTTTTACAAACTGAGAGAGGTGTTCTCCTCAAAAAATGTGTACAAGTCAAGACGGAGTGAATCCCAACTCTCAGGTGATTATTTTTACAGTTTATTAGCTTCGTCACACAAGAATAGACCTTTTGGATTTTGGAAACCATTTAAAATCAAGATCAACTTGTGCCCCAATGCATTCAGATCAGGATCTTACCTGTCTATTATTTGGATTATACAAATATGCATGTGATCATAATTTTCATTAATTACAAAACCTCAGTCTAGATAAATTATAAACAAAAATGTGGTTTTAATTCCTTCCCACCTGCAGATGCATTTTGACGCAATAGCAGTAAATGACTTTTCAAAACATTGCAGCCAATGGTGAAATTGCTCATAATGAGCAATTTTCTCTTTGGTCACAATGTTTTCAACTTTATTTAACAGTTAAGCTATCTTTTATGGAGATTTTCCAGGTGTTTGTCACCATGATTTCAAAGTCATCTGCTTCAGATTTTTTGTAAGTGGGAAAGGGTTAATTAAAGAACTACAGTTTTATTAAAAGAATTTAAATCATTTTCTACAGTAGATATAAAACAGAATGTGTACTTTCTGGAAAAGTGTTGGACAGTTAATTGTTGAACTAAACATTAATCCTTATGTTTTTAAATTTCCATTATTTAGATGCAGCAAAAAGACAGTATGAGACAATCAAAAGGCAAACAAAAACAGATATTAAAAACTCTTTTACACGCCTTATACAGGGGAACGATGAGGTACTTTTGTCAATTTTATCTGTTTGCAAATTATTCTTACTGGAGCAAATTATAGATGTTTGCAAATATTCTGAATCTTAAATATTGGACTTTTCCAAAATTCAAATTTCTGATCCATAGAAAAGAAATTCTTCAAAAATGACATACATATTTTGATAGGAAATAGAAAGCTATTGTTCATAGTATTTACTTATATATTCTTAATATCTTCACATGTTGACCACTTGGGAGTATAATCAAAAAAAAGAGTAGAAATCATTGTGAAAGAAGGAGAAATTGCTCACAATGGGCAAATTCTCTTTTGCAAAAATGTTTTCAAAAGTAGTCTGCTGGGGAGATGTCAGAAAGCGTCTGTGTGTGGTAAAAATGTTAATTGAGTAATAAGAGAGATACTGGATACCAAAAATCTGTATGCACCTCTCTATTCTGTTATACAATTAACCCTTTCCCACAAACAACAAATCTGCAGCAGACGACTTTGGAACCATATTGGCATAAACATGAAAACTCGCCATTAATTAAGGTTTAATTATTTGATAAAATTGGAAATGTTGTGGCAAAAGGTTGTTTTGCTACAACATTTTGAAAAATCATCTGCTGCAAAGTTGGCCGAAATGTTCTTTATGTGGAAAAGGGTTTACGCCTGTCTATTTTGTTCCACTGCAGGAGGAGATCAAACGCTGGGACATACAGCTGGATATATCTGCCCCACAGATCATCATCCCGGAGAACTTCCAGACTGATAACACGAGCATGGTTGTCCTCGATCTGGGACATGTGAAATTCCACAATACTCCTCATGGGACACCAAACTCACAGAATGAGGATGGTAATTAGACTGGTTTATACATTTAAAACATTTGCAGCAGTTGACTTTTGAAAACAGTTTTGCAAAAAGAGAAATTGCTCATTGTGAAGTTCTTGTAATAAAACAGGTGTAAGGATAGGAACCAATATTTAACTGATGCAAAACAAAGATACAAAAACCCACACTTCTTTTACATTTAATTTTAAAAATATCATGTCGAGCTATACCTGAAAAAGCTTTCAATCCCCATTTAACTGTATTTGACTAAAGTTATACATTTGATCCAGTCACATTCTGTACTGATTGTCAAGAGTTCTAGCTAAATGATTGTATATAAGTGGGAAATGGTTAATCATATGTCTTTCTTACCTCTAGACGAGTTTTTGACACCAATGTCGACGCCCCCAAATGAACCAAGTGTTTCATCAACAAAAGCCTTTGATCTGGATGATCTTTCACAGATGAACCTGACAGAAACAGAATTTTACAACAAACTCTATGACCAGTAAGTTTACCGTGTGATATTTAATCTATGGATAATTCAGTGTAACACTTTGTCCACATACAAAACCTTTGCATCAGACATCTAGGCAAATATATGGAAAATCTCTATAAATAACAGTATGATTATTTATAGAGTGGAAAACATGGGGGCTAGTTTATGCCCTTGAATGGAAGAATCAGGGTTTTCCCTATCTGTATATGTGTAGCAAAAACTCTTACATTGGCTAAAACATTTGATTTGTCAGATATGGGACCCTTCATGTTAGACATGTGTTTTCCCTAGGATAAGTTATATCAAGTAATACGAAGTCATGTAAGTCTTTGTGATACTACAAAGGAAAAAGTAAAGTAAAAGAAAGTTTGGCATGGACAAATTTGAGTATCATATTTAGATAAATTTAAAGACAATATATATTACCGATATGTATATCATTAGTAATGTCTAATTTATGTGAAGTTTCAACAGGTCTTTTTTACAAGAACAAATGGGGGTATATTCCTTATATTAATTGTGGTTAAATTTATTTTGAATAGGAAACCTTTAATAAATGGAAAACTTTTCATGTTTAACCTTGCTTTTCAGATACACTCTAGAGCTGACAGACTTGCAGGTGATGGTTGGTAAAACTAAAGACAACTGGAGACATATACATCACAGAGGATCAACCCCTCTCCATTTGGTGGACAGATTTTCCATATCTCTACAGTTAGAAAGGTAAGTTTATTATAACTATGCAAGTAAAATTTGTCAGGGGTATGCTGGTTTTACAGTGTAAATAAGACAGTTGGAAGGTTCCTCGAAAGGACCTTTATGTAGCAAACTGTTTTTAAAGATTGCATAATGAAACTTGGTACACATGTTAAACATGAATTTTAGATGTGTATAGTTAGACATTATTTTAGATCAAGTCCAATCAGGTACTTTGTGAGTTATCTTTTTACGTTTTTTGATCATTTATTGTTTTGTGTTTAACTCCGCTTTTATTAATTTTTAAGTTATATCTCAGCATTTCCTGGGTAAGTTACATTTATCCTGACACCAGCCATTCAGTTGTAATGCTAAACCAGCGAACGAGGGAAGCTATTGCTTCCATTTTTAAAGTCTTTGGTTTAACGGTTGATTGATTGTGGTATAACTCTGTCTTTAACATTTTCTCAGTCTTATAACGGCGGTCAGTTCAACTACTCATGTGTTTCCTGGTTTTCACACATCCGTACTCCACACAAAAATCTTCTCAAGCAACTGGCTGCTTTCCCACATAGACTGAACCCATTGGTGGAAATCGAATGACGCATGTCGCATTGACTTTTGTCAATAGTCGGGAAAGAAATTTGGCCGAGCAGGAATTCGAACTCACAACCCCTGGATTGACAGAAAACAGTTTGTTATGTATTAATTTACTTGTAGTGACAGTTTATTGTTGTGTTTATAGGAGACTGGTGTTCACCACGGATCCCCAATGGCCCACAGTGACAGTATCTGGTACCCTGCCTTCTCTAACTGTACATGTCAATGAACATAAGGTACCCTGCTTTTTTCATCATAACTTAACACTTTCCAACATATAACAAATCAGCAGCAGATAACTTTAAAAAATACATCGGCAAAATAACTTGAAAACATTTGAGTAAATGAGCACTTTCTCCTATTTTACATAATTTTCAAAAACGTCTGCTGCAGATAGGTCAAAATGCCTCTGCATATGAGAAAGGGTTAAATTAGTAGTTTTCACAGGGCATTATCAGATAATAAATGACCATTGGTTTAAAACAGAGACATATTATTATGTATTTAAACCTTAGTGTTCTTCATTCACAACTCTTTAAGGATGTTTCTTCTAATTCTATCCAATCTTCTAACACATTTTTTTTTTTGAATCCGCTATGGTCGAGTGGTTAGCGTCGGGGATTTCGAAACAGTGTGTCGCTGGTTCGATCCCCAGTCGCGGCAATTCGGTCAATTCGGCAATGGTGAAGTGCCATTGGGCAAGGCACATTTTCTAGCCTAGTACTGGTTTGTTTACCCAGGGATCATGAATAATTAAATTTAAT
>JAUELF010205352.1:0-14215 GCA_031471495.1 Clinocardium nuttallii | reverse complement strand
GCGCGATATTAATGTTTCTCCTACTTGCGTGTCCTTCGTCAATAGTGTTAAATATATTTATGAAATATTGGGTCACAAGGAATTGCGGGAGCTTGTTGTTATTTAATCCCTTATTCATGAGGACATTTTCCTTGTTTGTCATGTGCGTATGTTCTATCTTCACACTGCCACTTATGTTATTCTTTTTGAATAACAAATGTATGTGAAACATACTTTTGTCATCTCAAAATTAGCGAAATGTATCTTATGTTTGATGATATGGCATATTGTATAGACTTATGTGCAAATAATTCTCAATGATATAAAGTGTCTTTTATAAAAACCTTAAATACACTACGAAGCCTATGTTTGATATCTCCCTCCATCCCCCAAAATCAACCCCAAAAAAACCTTTACATAGTTGCGTTATTCATCTGCTGTCCATGATTAGAAAACAATCCGATGAGGAGAAAAACGCATTTTACAGCATGGAAAGAAATTAAGAAGGTAAAAGTTGTTTTCTATGAACAGTGTAGGTCGAGATATACTTCTCTATCCATACAGTCTGATAAATGTATTCACTGTGTACATGTAACTTACATAATCATTTCAGAAACTTATGTCAACTTATGTATATTCCAATAAGTAAATGTATTGACTGATCTTTAACCTATACTGTTCAGAAATGCCGACTTATACCAGCAACCTTGTGTAAGGACTTTGTAAATAACCCTGAGCTGTGTAAAGCGCAATGGAATATTTTACAATTAACATGTATTTGTATTATTTATTTGTATTTTTCCAATGGAGGGACATTTTGACATATGAGATATTGAAATAAGGTAAAACTTGCCATTTTTACCAGTACACATAAGTGCACACTGTTCCCGGAAGCTTAGTGGATTAAGATAACAGATGAAAAGTCTCTGTAGAGATAGTGAGATATGCACTGATATGACCTATTGGTAACCCATTATTAGTTATGGTACCAACTGATTTCGGCCTTCTTCATGACAACACGATTCTTGAAATAGTTAAGCTCAATCTAAGGGTGTCTCATAAGCATGAGTGACAGTCCTTTCAAAAGGAGGTGCATGGGAATACCGCGCATTTACATCGTCTTCGTGTTTTATAAGATACTCTTTAACTGTAATAAGAACATGAGCGGTGCTCTTGATAAACCACAATTAACGCAATTATTACACATGTAGATGATCGATGCTCCATATAAACCATGACTAACGTATAGTTTACACGTGTTGGTTAGCCTTGCCCCAGGTAAACCGAAATTAACGTTATCATTACGCGTGTATATAAGCGGTGCCCCAGGTAAACTGGCCAGTACTAGGCTAGAACATGTGCCATGCCCAAGGGCACTCCACCATGACCGTAGTGCCGCGACCGGTGATCGAACCCGGGAAACACAGTTTCGAAATCCCCGATGTTAACCACTCGACCACAGCTGATTCCACAAAGTAAATGAAAGAAGTCACTTATGCTCCATCATTTAGTTTGATCATTGACGACGCGTGGAAGCGCTGCGTTAGTATGGGATATGTTTTAATTTTGTACCATGGGGTGACGTAATCGAAAAGGGAGCACCAACAAAGAGGCCGCGCATGCTTTAAAAGCGTGACTTAAGGGAAGCAGATGCAGTTGCATATGCAGTTCAGTACATTTAAACAAATGTGCAAACGGATAAGATGTAAACATTTTGAACAAGAAGGCCAAATGTCTTTTTATTGTTGTATAACTATGGCCCGTATTGATAACGAATTTGTTTGAATAAAATACTTCACGTGTGGTTTACACAAAATATGTCATGCAGTCTTTAGTATAGAAGAATTTATCTGAACTTTAGTTTTTCATAGTCCAATCTTAAAGCACAACTGTAACCTCGTTAAATTTCTCAAAAATCTTTCTATATTGTCTATACGCTATGATAAATTGATCTTAAGATAAATTGGGGAATCCCGCATGTGTTACTATAAATAGCCCCTGTATACGTCCCTATAGTGTAATAATAAAACTAAGATAAGAAACAGTATTGCTCGTCAAATCACCATGACATCATTGCGCTAGTCGTTATACTAACCACACAATCCTGAGCATTAAATGGCGGAAGGCTATCACTTCCATTTTTAAAGTCTGTGTTTGGTATGATACGAGCGGGGATCGAACATGCGACCTCCCGCACTCCAGGCAAACTCTTCACTACTGCACCGCTTATATGCTCTTATCAATCAATAAAAGTAATTAAAATCATGCCGGTAAAACGTCAGAGGAGCGATCCGTATGACAAGTGTTTAAGTCTGTCCATGTAGGCGAAACAGGACATACTTCCATATTGAAAGCCGATTCCAGCAGCTCAGTTGATAGCGACGCTGGCTGTCAATCCATGGGTTGTGAGTTCGAACCCGCGCTCGGCTAACATTCTTTCCGACGTTTGACAAAAGTCTCTTTGACAAGCCCCATTCGTATTTCATTAACGGGCTTACAGTCTATGTGGAAAAGAAGCTGGTTGCTTGAGAAGACTGTTGTAAGGAGAACCCGGCGGTGTGAGATAGCCAGGACACACATGAGTTGGTGAACTTGTTGCCGTGATATGACTGCAAATATGCGAAACCGGCGTTAAACCTATACGCATGTATATGTATAAGTTATACCAATCCTTTTAAGTACATAATATTGGCTTTAAAAAGTTGTTGACATAATGTCGTATTTAACTTATCTAAAAAGGTCGACAAACTGCCTTGTTAACCTTATCTATAAACGGAATACCAAGAAAACAACAGTTTCTTCTGCAAACCACTCCGTTTACACGATACGAGTGCATGTCCATGTCATTTGAGTGGACAGGTACAGGATGTTAGATAAGAGGGGCCCAGGCTTTTAGGCATTCGTGATTGTTGTCATTATACAAGCTTGTGTTGTATAGTTTACATCGAGGATAATTTGGTAAGGTGATTAAATATTTTTCATCCGCTCTCCCGCATACAGCAAATATGCAGATACTTTTGATTAAATATAAGTTAGATATATATGGAAAATCTCTTTAAATGAAAGTATATGTATTGACTCGAGTTAAAACATAGTAGCAACAAGAAACTATGAGCTATATAAGTTATAATTTTTCGAAAATGGTTTCTAAAGTCGTCTGCTGGCGATGTAACAAAAAACCTCTGCATGTTAGATCAATGCACAACCTGGCTGTGTATGTTATGCAACATTTTCTTAAGTGTGTGAATTGATAATAAATATATTAAAGCAATTAGCGATAGGTCAAAACCAACCCGCGAACAATGGTCTTTTAGGCAATAATATGTTAACATAAAATAAGATGATCAATTGAGCCGTCCCACGAGGAAACCAACGTTGTAGATTATGCGTAAAGTATCGACTCGAATCGGCCTAGGCATGCCGCGCAGGCTAACCCGGACAGACACGTTTCGCCTCCTGTTGATTTTCTGCTTAAGGAATCATTACTCTATACCTCTATCCCCTTGATCTGGGTCGAGACATTACGCAGAGGGAATACTAATCTTGGTTTTCGTGTCATTCGTGCTAATACTATTACTCTATACTTTATGTTAAGTCATTATTTAACCCTTTCGCGCATACAACAAATCTGCAGCAGACACAATATATGTTTATGTAGATATAATTATTGAAAAAGTTTTGAGCAATTTCTCCTTTTTCACAGTGTTTTCAAAAGTTGTCTACAACAGAGGCATCAAAAAGCGTGCATGTGGGAAAGGGTTAAGGGTCTATGTTGGAAAATGTACACATTGACATTTCCTGTTAGTTGTGGATATCTTGTCTATTTGCTCAGCGCTATCATAATCTACAAAAGTTCACTGAAACTTCTAACAAGCTCCATGGAAGTAATATTGAAACAGTACATTGTTATTGATCATACTGTACATGATAATCTGGAACTTCACTCTTTGCCAAAGTCAGCTTTTACCCTTTCCCCTGTCATTTTATTTCTCAAATCCAAAATTATGGATTGAAAATAAATCTCGATATAACACGGATACAAAGAATTATATTCTTTACTGGGATCATAAATAACTAATATAATTGATAATTGAAGACGGCTTTAAGTACAATTCCATATGGAAATCCTTAGAAAGTGTATGTCTATTACTAGTACATCAATATGCTTTGAACAATTCACATTTACTAACAAATCTCTATATACTACTAATAACATATCAATTGCAAAGTATGAGGGAGGATGGCCACGACCTACTTATACCAATGCACGTGGGTAATACAGTTTTATATTGAAAAAAATATATATATACCGTTCTCTGCGCAAAGTATCGACCCGGATCATGCCACGAAGGCTAAACCGGACAGACACTTGTCGCCTCCTTTGGATGTTCTGTTTCAGGAATGATGTATAGTTAATTCGCAATATGAGCCGTTACGTAAGAAAAATCATCAACATAATGACCTATGCGTAATGTCCGCGCAGGCTTATCCGGGCCGACACATTCCGTCTCAGGAGGATAGAGGTACAGAGTAATGATTCCTGAATCAACAAATCAGCAGGAGGCGAAAATTGTCCGGCCGAGTAAGCCTACGTGGCTTGCTTCGGTTGATACGGGTCGATAATTTACGCGTTAAATTAAAAATTAAAAAACTGTTCTTCAGCAGCAGTGATAGTTTTTGGTCTTCAAGCGACGAGAGGTGACCAGTGATCGCATCAAAAATGACGTCGCTCTATGCACTATTATCTGGCTACATAGTCATACAATGCATCTGGTTGAACCGATTTTCTTGTAAGTACATGTATATTCATATTATATTTATAATTGGCCTCGGACTCGTGACTACGTTATTCGGACAACCACGTCTTATATGTAAGTTTATACTTGCGTTCTGTGAAGCAGTTTGGTAGCTCACGGTTTGTAACGATTCGAACCAGACATGGGAAAAACCCTGTTATTTGATAAGTGGATTGGCTACCGTTTGTTTCCAAAAGGAGTTTTGAACTATTACGATATTTTTTTAAATTGTTCTATTCAATGAGAATATACATATTAGGGTAAATACTGCTAGACGCTAAATTTGACGTCCGTCCTGATAAAGTGGTGGTAAAAAGGTACATATTTTTAATTTGCTGAATCAAAATATGCGTAGTAATAATATACTTCTTTATACGAAGGTTAGACTCGAGTTAATCTTACCGAGCAATACTACAATGAAAACACGATTCACGATTCACTGTAGGCAAATTTTAACCGTACAGTGCCATATATTTCAAGAGCCGGTTAACCCTTTCGCAAAAGGCAATTAAAGCATTTTGCAAACAATGTAGATTCGGATGAGACATCGTTATCATCTGTTCCCTTAATATCTGCATTATTTTCCACTTAGACATTAACATTTTAACAAATGTCCTGTATGACGAAAAATAGAGTCGTCGCATTTTATTTTCAACATTGAAGAGTTGACTTTGTTAAGTTCGGCAGTGAAAGAGTTCATTGATAAGTCTAGTGTAACACTGATGATGAACATACATACTAACCCTTTCCCAATAGCAGACACCATTGCAGCATTCATATTTTTGAAAACACGGTTGCAAAATGAGAAATTTCTCATAAGCAAGGCTTCAAATTGCGTCTGTTTGAGGGACAGGGTCAACTGAAAGAGGGATAGCAACAAGACACTAATTGGCCTGGTGCGACTTTTATTTAAAATACACAGATGGGATGGACTGCTACCAGTGCAGCAAAATTCAGAACATCTCCGATTGCCATAATCTAGTACAATGCAATACAGATGAGGTAAGTCGATATTCATAACTTGTCTTATGGGTCATATTATTCAGTCTGAAATCTAAATATGTTGAAAGTCCTAAGATTAGTTGCAAAATGTATTAAACTATCAAATATGTATATCCAAATACGGAATAAATCAATATTTGAATTTTTTAATTTTTTATATTGGAATATATCAATATTTGAGAGTGTCATTATTCAGTTTAGAAACTAAATATGTTGAAAGTTCTAAGACTAGTTGCAAAATGTATTATACTATCAAATATTTATATCCAAAAGATGGAATAAATCAATATTTGGAATATACCAATATTTGGAATATACCAATATTTGGAATATACCAATATTTGGAATATACCAATATTTGGATTGTTTTTATATTTGGAATATATTTAAGAATATATTTATATTTGGAATATATTTATATTTGGATAAGTATTTGGAATATGTTTATATTGGAATATGTTTATATTTGGAATATGTTTATATTTGGAATATGTTTATATTTGGAATATGTTCAAATTTGGAATATATCAATATTTGATAATGTCAAATAATTCAGTCTAGAAACTAAATATGTTGAAAGTCCTAACAATAGTTGCAAAATGTGTAATACTAACAAAACATCATGGTCCAAATATGGAATAAATCTATATTTGGAATGAATCAATATTTGGAATATATCAATATATTAGGAATATATCAATATATTTGGAATATATCACTATTTGGAATATATCAGTATTTGGAATGTTTGTAATATCAATATTTAAGAATGTAAGTCTGGATCATAGTTAGCCCGAACGAACCATTCAACCTAAATCTTTTCAGTATTGTTTCACGGATACAACAGGTCTTGGCATGTATACAGAGTTTACATTAGGATGCAGACTGAAGGAGGTTACTATATTTTCATTCAATATTTTTGAAGAATTTTACCCTCTTTTTACGAAAGAAAACATTCAAAACCACAATGAACGTTTGGTAAAACCCAATTATTTGAAACATAGACACACACAATTAAATTTCAGAACTAGAAATGATTGGAACTGGAGTTTCAGGCCCGTTTGGTAACGGGCTTCTTATTAGAAACATATACTTTAATGAACATGTATTCCAAAGTGTAAGTCAATAATTAATATGATGAATGATTTATATCGTTCTACATGTATACATAAAGACAAGTTACATGCTTTGTTGCCCATTGAATATTAAACCTACATTTAAAACTAACTTGAATTCAACAGTTTTACAAGGTTTTTTCTATACGCAACTTCGTACACAGGAATCATGTCTTTCTGTATGAACACATTTTAAACTTACGAATGTTTAAAGGTGCTGAACTCCAGATGGAAAAGTTGAAATGTTGAAAATTCAACAAATATTGGTAATAGTGACAACAAAGAATTAAATAAAAAGATCATAGCTAATTTGGCAGTAAATGTTGAACAACAGTCAATTGAAAGTCATGAAAATGTACAATATTTGGCTTATTGGGTATGTCAAACCAGTAGAAATGAAGCATACACGATCAATATTTAGATGTTTATTGTACTGGAAAGTTAAATTATTAATTTAATTTTATCCAAGAATTATGATTATTTAATTTTAAGATTGTTTTGAACATTTTTAAAACTTTGGCTATACTATCTATAATCTGGAGTTCAGCACCTTGAATGCATAACTTAATTATATCTTATCAGACTAATGCAAAAACTGTTTTCGTCTGTAGCAATGTCTAGTTGCTGAACCACTTACATCATCAACAACAACAACTATGTCTATGTCAATAATTGGTCGATCTGCGACGTCATCAATGGAATGCAGTCAGTGTTGCGCGATAGATGCGTGCAACAAACATTTATGCACAACTGGAACCCACGGTTACTTTTCATTCATCTTCAAACATTTTCAAATTTCAGAACTAACTTATTAAATTACTTATTTGACATAAACATATTTTACTTTCAAATTATGGTGACATATTTGAAGAGGAATTTATCTGTTTGACTGGTTAACAAAGGAATAAAGATGGTAACCACTAGTTCAAAGACTTAAAATATTGACATTGAATTAATTACACATCACAGAACCAATAAATGTAGCACGTTTTTTTAAAATTGTAAATATAATCAGTAATTAACCAGTAAAACATTAAAAGAAACGTCAATCTTGGCATGACAAATGTCGCAATATCAGTTTCAACCTTAAAGGTACTGTCTTACACACTGTTTGGACTATTTTAATGAAGTATGATTCATTTTTGTAGAATAGTCGTGTACGTGGTATAACATGCACATGAGTTTTAAACGTGAAAATATCTCAATATATATATATATGAAAGTATGTTTTAATTATGGAAACACATTATCTGGTAAACTAACCCAGTATTTTTTTCAGCTAGGTATAATCAATTATAATACATGTTAAAGTTAAAATGAATCAGACTGATATTGTCTTAATTAGTTTTTGCCTTATACAGGTACTAATTTTGCGTGTTAATAGTTTAACAAAATCGTGACTCAATTTCATTTAATAGCTAACATTTGGAATACAAATAAGTTAGTAACGTTTATAAAAATAAACATGACACCTTGTTCATTCCAAAAACAGCCGTTGGAAATGCCGAGTGCGAAGACGATCCGACATTCAACTGTCCGACCATTAGCTCTGTTTTCAATATTTGTAATGACATACATCACGCTAAACTCAAATGTAAAAAGTTTTGTGGACTATGTAGTATAAGTAAGTATTGTACTTTTATTTACAATTATAAACGCTAAATAGTAAATTTAAATAGAATACTCGTAGCATATTATGTTGTACGACATAATTCCCATACTGGATTTTCAATTTTAAAGATGGTATGAAATATATTTCCAACATTATTTCATGGTGACAGAACAAGTATTCATCGATCACGGGTAAATACACCAGTACTAGAGTTGGACATGTGTATAGCCACAAGGCACTTCTCTATAATCGCCGCGATCAGAGAACGAAACTTGGACACTCGATTCCAAATCGTCCACGTTAACCACTAAGATACGGCGGATTCGTGTGAAGATATAGGAGAGCATATGCATCCCCCAGGCTTCAGTACATTGGAAGTGTAGTCCAAACACGTGTATAGCAATATATCTTTTAATGATGACACATTGCCATTAAGACCACAACTCGATTGATGCGGCTTATATGTATTTAATCAGGAACGTAGATTAATCATCTACACCTCTCATTAAATACATCAAACGTTTTTGATTCATTTCATCGAGCAATAACTGTTTTCAAACAGGAACTCATATAAACTTAATTTTGCCTGCCTATCAGTTATATCTCAATGACATACCTTTTTGAAACCATTCCCCGACGACAAGAATTTAGATATATTTAAGAACCATCTGATAAGATATGCACTCACTAACTTTTTGGAACTATATTTTGTCTGAAGTAAGTTCGCGTTTTTATCTATTTTCAGACAATTTTCAAATACGTTTACCGACATCTTCTCAAATTCGTGAAAAAAATGTGTTCAAACCTTTAATAAAAACGGCACTTCGATCTAACTGTTTCGGTTATGGTGATACTGTATATAAATTCATGTATATGATAAGTAGTGTTGTAGATTGTTTCACAACTAAATGAACACAACATAACCCTTGAATACCTCATCTGTCTTAGATTTGAAATGTATTGCAAATTCATATATGGTAATCATGCTTATAGTAAGTTTCATCGAAATCACTTGAACACTGTATGGGTAGTTACATGCACAATAAACGGTTAAAGGACGGCTGAACTTACGGATAGACTACCCGAACCACGATTACAACGACACTTTGTGTGCTTTTAAAGAATTATAAAATAAATTAATTGATCAAATATGCAACAAAACATTAGCATTTCGACTAACTTGCAAGCCCACATGAGCAACATTTGAACGTTTGAATGTGACTAAACTGCATGGGAGCTATATGTATATTGTGCCGCAACGTTGGAATTCCATGGTTTACCATAAAAAGTGCCAAAATAAGATTCATACGTATAATGCTCTTATTTCGGATCATACAATCTTACACGTGTTCCTCATAATGTGACGCTCAGGTGGCCTTAATGTTTGACAAACATGTCTTGTTTATATATTCATTCAGGACCGGGCGGCTGGTCTAATTGGCAACCATGGTCGAGTTGTTCCGTGACGTGTGCCCCAGGCACACAGGACAGAATACGGTTGTGTGATGATCCCCTCCCAATGGACGGGGGTCTATACTGTGTTGGGGACAATACCGAGCAACGAACATGTAATCAGAGAGCGTGCCCAGGTATGAAACTTGTCAAATTAAAGGGTGGGTCAATATTTTCAAACGTAAGGGGTTACGTCATGGCACGCAGCTTGTACCAATGAGGGAAATAAATGTGTTTTTGAGGGTACATGTTGTTGATGAATATGAACATGCCCGTTAGTGGTATAATTCCAGAATGTTTAAAAATTGTCACAACCTATTTGTTTGGCCATTTTCGTGATTATGCATTATCATGGCGAAGTGTGCCTGTCTGTGTCCATATGACACACATATTTAATATAACGGTCTGAAGGACTAGATGGCAAATAGTTTGCGCATTGTCACTCTATTTTCCTTCGATTTTATGAACAATCTGTTCGTAACTTATATATGTGCCAACGTCGCTATAAGTTGGATAACCTTGGGGAAAGTAGTATGATTTACATTATAAACAAACATGTTATTGTGATGTTCTTTAAAACATAAAGAGGAACAAGTTTGTTTATAACCTCGTTTATCCTTAAATGGGGAGACTTATTATTATGTTTGTGAAATAATTATAACGGGTTACACATAATAACTGTGCAATGAAGTCATGGCACAACTCGTCCCCGATAGTAAAATATTTCCCTTCGATGTGCTAAGTATTTTTGATTAAAATTGATCTCTCGGCATTTTTAATCTTAACACACGTGTTTGTTACGGACTTTGTACAGTAAATGACATCCGTGAAGGTAATCATTCACTAATATTAATATTATAAATGTGCTTGTTTAAAAGCCGTTAAATGTTTATTGGCGAATTATCTGTTTGTTCTCATTTATACTGGTTCCCGGTTAAAACTCATTCAATGAAGACGCCCTATCATGTCAATATAGGACTGAAGCCATCCCTTCGTTGTATTCAATATGTTCTGACAGCGTCAATATAGGACTGAAGCCACCCCTTTGTTGTATTCAATATGTTCTGACAGCGTCAAGATAGGACTGAAGCCATCCCTTCGTTGTATTCAATATGTTCTGACATTGTCAATATAGAGTACGTTTATTTTTCTTCTTTTCAAACCGATCCAGTTCACGGTAGTTGGAGTCGCTGGTCACAGTGGGGCGGATGCAGCGTCACTTGCGGAGTAGGACTCGCACGAAGGGATCGATCATGTTCGAACCCGTATCCGGGACCTGACGGTGAACCATGCTGGGGAGACGCAAGAGACGACAAAACGTGCTTTGTAAAAGCATGTGCAGGTATTGTTGATTTGCAATTTAGTTGTCCTGATGTTAAAATGCATAGTTTCTCAATTAAACATCTTGCCCATTTCCCCCGATCAATTATTCTTGAAATAATTCGGAATAAATTGATAATAATGTAACTAATAAACTATTGATAGGCTTACTTGTCAGCATAAAAAAGCAAAATCCCCATAACATAAGGATTTGAACATTTTCGCAAGTATATTGGATTGTGCTAATGTCGAATTAATTTATGCAGATGATTTTATCACTTCATCCATTTTATGTCTTTCAAAAATTGACTATTGTCTAAATCTACAAAAAAGATAACACTTTTCATAAGAAGTGTAAGTTGTTTGGAGATTTCCATTTCCGACTAATTCTTTTCATTAAGAAAGCAGCAACATAAACTCGAGTCGAAATGTCATATATTTAAACCAAGGGCATCCAAAAGTCGCCAGGTTCACAACACATCTACTAAACATAAGGGTTCTTACCATTTTACTTTAATGTCCTTATTTGAGTGAAGAAAGGAAGTTCTCATCCTTTGAAAAATAATAATTTGTTTAACCAAATAGAAATAAACCAATTTCACAATATCTTTATAATCTCGTTCTCTTTGAAGATGGAAATTGGACGAACTGGTCAAACTGGGGAAGTTGTTCAGCATCTTGTTTAGGAGGAATTCAATCAAGAACAAGAATGTGTTCAAATCCTACACCTTCTAAGTTTGGTCATGACTGTGTTGGGAATTCGGAAGAAAATCAACTTTGCAACACAAACAATTGCCCAGGTAAATGAATTATATTTTTCGTAAAGTTGTTGAGTTTGCCATTATTATTCCAATGCATCGTAACGATTGCAGTTTGCATTTTTAAACAATTGTATAAAGTAACTTCAATGGAGTACATTTTCATTTCAAGTTAAGCCAAAGACTAGATCGCAATGGTATCAATGTTTTAAGGGAAATTGTACATGTTACATAAATGTACAAATACAAATGCATAGTATACAATCAATTAAATGACTAATGAGGAAATATTTTCTAATTGAACTTTAAGGGACTTTATCAATCATAGCTATAACAAGAAACCTACACATATATCAACCTTAAGCAGTACGGAATATGTTTAACTAGATCGAATTGTCATATATAAATTTCTTAATGATTGGTGAACCAAGCTAAACGCTGCAACACTGATTTAAAAATGGAGTTTGTTGAAGATGAGTCTGCATGTGGGAAAAAGGGTTAATGTTTTCCTAACCAATGGCAAAATAGACATAATACGTTTCAGTAACAAATGGTGGATGGTCTTCCTGGGCCAGCTGGGGTTCGTGTACAAATTCGCTCAAAACAAGGAAGAGACTCTGCAGCAACCCTGTTCCCTCTCGATATGGTCAAAATTGTTTGGGAAATAATGAACGGTTTTTGTGGAGAGGCATTTGGAGGTGGTAAGTATTCCTGATTTAAAGTATCATTACATGTTACTGGCTCGCTACATTGAATATGAGAAATAAGGTTTTCAGATTTGTTGTTTGGTGTGTAGCATGGTGACATGTTAACCCTTTGCAATTGCAACAAACATGTTCGAAAAACATCTGGACCAACATGTTAACACATTTGATTAATAAGGGTTTGCTATTGAGAAAAAAAGTAGCTTTTGTGTTAAAGGAGAGATGAGTATAATAAACGCTTCCCGCCTTTGTCATGATACGTGTGAAAGCTCGAGCCGAAGTACGAATACATAATCAAAGCGCCGAAGGCCCTATAGTGGCGGTCGTGTAGAAAATCCTGCAAAGTAACAAGCAGTATCTCGTGCACTCTGGTGCGGGTAAATTTGAGTAAAGCACCATCATTTGACAGTAGAATAATGTAAGTTTGCAAGAATGTTTGTCTTGGTGATATTTAAGGAAATACGCCTGGCCGAAAACAACGCGCTTTGAAATGAAAAATATCGATCTTAACTAAATTTATTTACGATGCATTTCATTAACAAACACCTTATAATCAAGAAATTGCAATTTTAAGACGACTTTAAGTGCTGTTCGGTTTCGAGAATGGGCCCGGCCATTGTTTGCTTATCAGTCGACTTGAGACATTCTGATGTCAGTTCCCCGCATCCGACCAGTTATCACATAGTAAAGTTATACACATAGCCGGTGGTCGAATTAAAACATTAAACATCGTAACTTTAAAAGGAATTTACAATATTGTGTGAAATAGTTTCAACGTTAAATTACTTGCTCAAATAAGAGTTCTTGGTGCATAGATTCGTTTCTGTGGTACAGTCCGAAGCCTCTGCAGACGCATCCTCACGAAAAAACGACTATACAAATATTTAATTTGAGCTTATTTGCAACATAACTTCCGAATTGCGATTTGTGAGTGACGTGACTCATTTGTGTTAAACTTCCGAAGCTATGCTGTGCTTATTCTTCATAAACTTTCCCGTGTCTTGACTTTTGAGGTAATGAATTGTTGCAAATATCATTCAACTAAAAACAAGAAACCCATTTAGAAATACAACGTTTTTATTTGGAATTAAAAACAATATTTAAGCAGGTTTGAGAATATTTCTTCAATATATAATATTAAAGTTTTACAAAAAATATCCTTTTGGAAACATTTTCAAAATCAACCATTTCAATTCTCCCTGTTCAACATACACCAAATATGCAGCATATGACTTTGATATGTCTTTTACAAAAATATGGAAAATCTCTTTACTGTCTGCTGCAGAGTTTGTGTATGTAGGGAAGGGATCAAATTATGTCTGCTCAAAAGACTCTCCTACATATCCTATAACAGTAGCGTCCGACCACTACCGGACATTTTATTGTTTCTATGACCTGTGATTGTTGTACAAAATACGACGGTTCATTATGTCTAACGAGCTGTGAAATCATAACAAACAACTATCAAATATATAAT
>JAUELF010205253.1:0-14215 GCA_031471495.1 Clinocardium nuttallii | reverse complement strand
TCTATATGTTAATGAAAACATGATAAAAGGAAATCATTTTCAGTTGTATACTATTTGTTATATATAATGTTTTGTACAATGGGCCGGTGGCCTAATTACTTTCAATAAATATATTGTCATTGTCATTGATAAGAAGCTTGTGTCCACTTGTGTAGATTCAGATGATACTGATCGGGGCGATATGAACCTATTCTGTTCAGCAAGGTCTAACTTCTGCCTGATCTCTGTTTAATTAACCATTTCCCATGTATAGACACTTTCTGATAAGTCTGAGCAGACAAATTTTGGAAAACATTGTGACAAAAGAAGAAATTGCTCAAAGCAAGCAAATTTCTCATTTTGGCACAATGTTTTCAACATTTTTAAGGGAATATAGTTTCATTATAGAGATCATCCATGTTTTTGCTCAGACATTTTAAAAGTCGTCTGCTGAAGTTGGCTGCAAGTGGGAAATGGTTAAAGTCCATAACAGGTTATCCTTTATTTACACAGTTTTTATAACATTATCTATTATCTCTTTACCTGATTTCGATGACTCTTAACACCTTGGTTACATGTAATTTTTGAAAACATTGTAGAAATAGGAAAAAATGCTTAAAATGAGCAATTTATCTATCTCCCACAATGTTTTCTATTCTGTATATGAGGAGTCATTTTGCTTTTTGAGTTATTGTTTCTGAGACATTTTAAAAGCAGACAACTCTAGAAATGTCACATCGGGTAAACATTGTATTTAGAAATCAGGAAAATATCACCATTCATATGTGTATAACAGACACAGACAATGTATTGCTCTACTACAAATAACAATTCTCAAAAAAAATTGGGCAAATGAAATGATGAAAGAGAATAATCTAAAGATGAGGAAAAACCACAGATAATGCTGTGGCACATTTATCACAAAAGTATTCACAGTTCCTCATCAAAGGGCCTTAACTCCCTTAAAAAACTATCTGAGAGTAATGTTGCACTGATATACATGCACACATCTAGGCTTGGTATTAATGAGTCTTGTAACATTGAAAGCTGATCAGTCAATCTTTCAGACAAAATTAAACTCCTGACCAAGAAACTGAAAGCGTGGCACCAATATATACCATTTTAATTTGTATCGTGGAGTATTAACAACATTACTAACCGGAACAGGTTGTTTTCATGGTCATGATCAGCTGTATCAAAAGAATCTGAAAATACAACATGAAAGGTTATTGGAGGAGTTGACCAAATAGTCTTCTGCTGGTAACCCTTTCCCACATACAACAAATCTGCTGCTAACCCTTTCCCACATACAACAAATCTGCTGCTAACCCTTTCCCACATACAACAAATCTGCAGCAGATGACTTTAAAAACCTAGTGACAAAAACCTGAAAAATCTCCTTAAAAGACAGCTTAATTATTAGCTCATCATGAGCAATTTCACCTTTGGCCACAATGTTTTCAATAGTCGTCTGCTACTATCGCGTCAACATATGTCTGCAGAAGGGAAAGGGTTAACATCTTAAACTAAGACATATTACTTGTTATTTTATACATGATACAATGAATTTTTTTGTGTGAATAAAGTTGAATTTCTCCTTTTGCCACAATGAGGGAAAAAAATTAAATATTTCATTAACATACCATGATTTCCCCTTATGTCTAGCCATGGTTGTACAACCTTTTCACAATTCTTAATGACTTCTTTATAGCTGATCCATTCTTCTAAAAACTGTTTCGAGCCCCTTAAATCTCTGTATTTGGCATCAGTTAAATCACCTGGAAAATAAATGTTATTATAAGCACGAAATGATAAATCCATTTTTACTTTTTCCTGCATAAATATGCTTTTCGATGCCTCTGCAGCAGACGACTTTTGAAAACATAGTGGCAAAAGGAGAAATTTCTCCATTTGCCACAATGTTTTCAACTGCATACAGCAAATTATACTTTCATTTCAAGGGATTTTCCATATTTTTAGCTAGATGATAGTGAATGTACATGTATATTGTTTTATGGCGCATCGACAGCTAAGGTCATTTAGCGCGCAATTAAATTTAATTATTCATGATCCCTGGGTAAACAAACCAGTACTAGGCTAGAAAATGTGCCTTGCCCAAGGACACTCCACCATGACCATTATTAGTGGGAAAGGATAAACGGGGTTTTCAGAGGTTTAAACTGCGGCTCGCTTGACACGGTCGAGTTGTACCTTTATGACATCACATAAAATTAGTCCAACCACGAGACAATGTACCAGTTGACGTTACTGAACAGTGTAAGTCCTAGATTAACCGCAACATAGGTTCCGGCTTAGCAGAATCTACACGAGCTGACGGAAACGTCTTACGAGATAATGTTAGTTATATGTGAACAGTGGATGTTTTGGTCAGACTGTGAAGATGTACATGCTGATTGTGATCTAAACTGTTCAGAAAGCCGACCCGAGCGCCAATAGCTCAGTCAGTATCGAGACGGGCTTTAAAGGTGTTTAAACCCCAATCGATCTTTGGTTGCAAAACAATTTCATCTAGCTATATGTTACATATATGGAGACTATAGAGGTTAGGGTGTCCGCCTCGGGAGCGGGACATGATGGTTCAGTCCCCGGTCGAGACCTACCAAAGACCAATGACCCCCGTCCTTGGTGCCGAGGGTTTCTGGGAGATGGTTGAGTCCCCGGTCGAGACCTACCAAAGACCAATGACTCCCGTCCTTGGCGCTCATGGTTTCGGGGAGATAGTTCAGTCCCCGGTCGAGACCCACCAAAGACCAATGACCTCCGTCCTTGGCGCTCAGGGTTTCAGGGATATACTCATGACTGATACATCGGTGTTAAGATAAATAATACAAGAAGGACTGGTACTTTACATGGGACATGTGAGCCGTCTCGCGAGGAAACCAACCTTATGGGCTCTACGTAAAGTGTCGACCCTGCTCCGCCTAAGCATACCGCGCAGGCTAACCCGGATAGACACTATCGCCTCCTGTGGATTTTCTGTTTCAGGAATCATTACTCTATACCTCTACCTCTACCCCATGAGACGGAATGTGTCGGCCCGGATCCGTCTGCGCAGACAGCGCAGGCTGATCTGGTCGATACATTACGCAGATGCCTTAATGTTGGTTTTCTCGCGGGACGGCTCGTGTCTTAATAATACTGTTGTAAAACGGCGTAAAAACACCTGTTCCAGCTAACAAATATGCAAAAAGATCTCTTCGAATTCAAGGTTTCGTTGTTTGCAAGTGCAACAAGGTCCCCTTTTTACCTAACGCGACTCATCGTTAATTATGACCACGATCATTAACCACACTAATCCACTAAGGAAAGAGGCACTTGAATCTCGGTCAACCCGTACGAAATGCAAAGCTTCGTAGATTTTACGATTAAAGACGTCTACGATTACTAGTACAGCCATTCACTTGCCATTCCAGGAATCCGTAGTGGCCGAGTGATGGTTACCGTCGGCGTATCGTCTTCGATCCTGGCGGTCATGGTGGAGTGCCCTCCTTGGGCAAGGTTTATTTTCCCAGCCTAGTGCTGGTTGGTTTACCCAGGGATCATGTATTAAGTGAACTGTCGCTGTGATATGACAAAAAAAAATGTTAAAAACGACGCAAATCCCGCTTGCCATTACTCATGTGCAGTACCACAAGATCAGATCAGAGCAGATCCTTATTGACTGCAGGTACGCACAAACCGGTCTGGGCTTCGCTTGTTGTTTATATCCAGAGGGTCGTCTGTGGCGGTACAGTGTTGCCATAATCTCATTGACTTTATTACATCATTAAACCATGTTTCCACTTACAGACGCATTTTGACACATCTGAAGCAGATGTTTTTAGAACTCATTGGGGAAAAAGAATAATAACTCACCATGAGCAATTTCACTTTTTGCAATATATTTTGTTTACAACTTTATTTAAAGATTATTCTTTCATCTATTTTATAGAAGGTTTCTATATTACTGAACTCCATAGATATCATCACGGTCGTCTGTTGCAGGGTTGTTGTATGTGGTAAAAGGTTAACTCTTTCAGCGTAAGTTATGAGTTTGCAAACAATACAACTGCAGGTAAGTCATCTCAAACGAGCTGTCTCACCTGAAATCAGCATTGTTTGCATTTTAGTATTTAAAATGGAGTCGCGTGATTTTGAACACGGAAGAATATTCTGTAACCAAATCGGGCACTGACAGGGTTGGGAATGTCAGCTCTTAAGGTTATTTACATGCCATGTCAACCCCTCTTACAAACAACTTTTCAAACCACTGCTACAGAAAGCTTTAACGATGTTAATTGAAAAAAATGCTTTTGAGTCTTCCAACGAGAAAACCAACATTGTGGACTCTGCGTAAAGTATCAACCGGAATCAGCCTAAGCATGCCGTGTAGGCTTATCCCGATAGACACATTTAGCCTTCTGTGGATTTTCTGTTTCAGGAATGATTACTCTATATTTCTATCTCCCAGAGACGGAATGTGTCGGTCCGGATTAGCCTGCGTTGACTGTTAATGCTGATCTGGGTCGATACATTACACAGAGATTTCGGTCGATACATTACACAGAGATTTCGGTCGATGATTTCGGTCGATACATTACACAGAGATTTCGCTCAATACATTACACAGAGATTTCGGTCGATACATTACACAGAGATTTCGCTCAATACATTACACAGAGATTTCGCTCGATACATTACGCTCGATACATTACACAGAGATTTCGCTCAATACATTACACAGAGATTTCGGTCGATACATTACACATAGGCCATAATGTTTGTTTTCTCCTGTGACGGCTCATTACTTATTACGACATGTTCAGCCATTACCCAATACATGTAACTCAGTTGTAAACGACGCGACCTGTCAATCCAGAGGTTGTGAGTCTAAGCATCGACCCCAAAATACGTCCTACGTTTGACAAAGGTCAATGCGACGGGCCTCATTCGTCTTCCGTCAATTGGCTTACGGTCCACTAGTATGTAGAACAAACAGCAAATTGCTTGAACAGACTGTTATTTTGTGATGAAGGTTTTGAGATAGCCAGGAAACCAGGTGAACTGATATATATGATTGGAAAGTTGTTAAAAAAGGCGTAAAACCGATAACAATCATCCCGTTTTATCCCTAAACATTTTACCGCATGTCTTAACCCTTTCCCTCATACGACACTAACCTCCCATTGTATTTCTGTATCAAGGTATCTGAAAAACCAAATCATCTTTTAACCCTTTCCTTCATACGACACTAACCTCCCATTGTATTTCGGTATCAAGGTATCTGAAAAACCAAATCATCTTTTAACCCTTTCCCTTATACGACAATTCTGCAGCAGACGACTTTGATCATATTTTGTCAAAAAAATGTAAAATCTTTATAATTGAATGGATAACCTATGACTAAAAGTGGAAAACATTTCGGCAAAAGGAGAAATTGCTCGTTTAGAGAATTCTTCTCATGTCACTATGTTTTTTGAAAAGCCGTCTGCTGCAGAGGCGTCAAACAACTTCTAGTCAGGGAAATGGTTAAAAGCTTTAAGCGTATCCCTAACGACGCTGTCTAAATGTAACTTAACGATTGTCCTTCCAATAATGACATAAACCGGATAACCAGAATCACCGGTTAGTTATATTGGTATGAATTGTATCATATTCAGATGTTGAGACTAGGACGTAACGTAAAACTGTTATCTCACGATTGATATGTTGTTTACCATTATCATTTTTAACATATTTGGATGCTTTGAACGACACGAAGTATTTGGGGCTAATGAATCACCACTGATGGCGTGCACACCCCACTATCTGAATAGACACACTGATGGCGTGCACACCCCACTATCTGAATAGACAAACGCTGGATTATATCCTGCATCAATGTTTGCAATGTACTTGAAATCGTAATTCGATGTGTATAGAGTTTCTTTTCTTTTTCTTTCCATACACACTTTTCAATTTTGAATAGTCTGTACTTGGCATGTGAGATAAATGTGTAAAGGGTTAACACTTTAACACATAGTTTACGGTCTAATGTTCCCAGTTCCGCTTGAAATAATAGTTGACGCCTTTTGAAAGATCTACCCCTAATATTCGTTCCATTAAATCCATATTCATTAATCGACCGTGGCTGATTGGTAAGCGTCGGGTATTGGGAACTGGGCTTCCTAGGGTCGATTCCCAGTCGCGACACAATGGACATGTTGAGTGCCCTTCGAAAAGGCACATTACCTAGCCTAGTAATGGTTTATTTACACAGGGATCATGAATTGCGTGATATAAATGAAATAATGGTATAAAACGACATAAAACACTAATAAACGTATTACTTTAGAATCAATATTAATATATATATACAATTCAGGGAGGGTCAACAAACTTGTTTTTGCGAGGCTGTGTCTCGCTGGTCGTCGAGTGCCGGCATCGTGATCAAAAGGACCCGGTTTCGTTTTCCATGGAAACTAATCATAATTCGAAATTTAGTTCATTTGATGCTTTCCATGGCAACCCATTCTAGCAGAATTATAATACATGTATATCTCAAATGAGCCGTTCCACGAGAAAATCAACATTATGGCATCTGCGTAATGTATCGAACCAGATCAGCATGCGCAGTCCAAACAGTCTAATCCGGGCCGACACATTCCGTCTCATATGGATAAATGTATAGAGAAATCTTTCCTGAAACATAAAACCCACAGGATGCGAAAAGTGTCTGTATTGGTCAGCATGTGCGGAATTCTTAGGCTGATCCGGGTCGATACTTTACGCAGAGTCCACAATGTTGGTTTTCTCGTGGAACGGCTCATTTGAGATATACATGTTTAATATTTATGCAGGGAATGGGTTGCCATGGAAAGCATCAAATCAACTAAATATCCTGACAAACATTGTAATAAGTATACTTTTAAGTGCAAGAAGAAAAGTTAAAGTTGTATGATCTATTATTTCGCGATATGCATCTTCCCCATTATGGCATGATCTATCTCATTTGACCAGTTTCATTTCTGATTTTACCAATTATTCCCCACGTGTTTCAGCTTCCATACGTACAACGTACAACGTTCTGATCATCGAAGTGGTGTACAATGAAAATATTGAAAAGGAACTCGCAACATTTGCCAATGGTTTAGATGTTTTAGATTTTCTTTATTTGATTATTAAAACAAACATTATCTGCTTTATATTTCAGCATATTCGACACATAACCAACATTCGAAGAAGACTGAGCGAGTGAGACACAAACACTGGCGGCAATGGGAGGTAAATACTTCACGTCAGATAACACAAGCACAACTATGTTACCTCCCAATATCACCCACGACTACTACGACTACAATTACGAAGAATACTATGATGGCCTTTACGATGACTACGAACTGCACGTGTACGAGATATTCGACTTCGAGGTGCCACTTTACGGCTACATTTGGCCCATCTTAGTCATGTTTACGACATGCTGCAATATCCTAGTAATAGCCGGATTTTTACGCTCGCGCATGCGCAACGCGACAAACATTGTATTGGTGGCCATAGCTATTTCCGATTCTCTGACAGGTTTAGTAACTCTCCCGGGAACGATTCATATATTTTCTGAGCATAACTTTCTCCTGACCAAAGACTGGTGTGAAATTTCCATGATATCGAGACTGTTCATTTCACGCGCGTTTCACACAGTTTCCGTTTGGTTGACGTTAGTCTTGGCCGTCTATCGCGTTCTTCAGATACGGCGTCCCTTGGTAGCAGACAGAATTTGCACCATTCGACGGACGCTAGTGACTATCGCAACTATTTGCGTATTTGCCTTTGCAATGCATATTTATCACGCGTTCAACATCAAAGCACAGCATGGTTTTTGCCATTGGGTGATTGAATCCCCTTGTTCCTGGACCTGCATTTATATATGGATCGCATTGCTTTTCGGGCACATGCTTCCGTGTTTCATCTTGATAGTTCTCGCCGTGTTGATGATTCTTGCAATACGGGACATAAACGTAACCGAAAACACGATACAGTCGAGAAAAAGAACGGAAAAGAAGCGTTCTATCACCATTGTCGTGATAGTAATTGTCGTAATATTCCTTATAGCAGAGCTGCCATACGGCATCTTTTATTTGACCATCGTCGGTTTACGGCATGCAAATAAAAACATATTCCCATTGCGGACAAACAGAATGGTCCATTGTCTTTATGACATGGTGCTGGTAATAAGTTTCCATCTTAACTTTTGGGTGTACTGTGTTTTAGTACGGAAATTCCGTTCTTGCATTAAAGACCTTCTTAAAGTTATAATGTGCCGCGGATCGACGACGGGGAACCTCTCGGGAGATAGCACAGCCAGTGATGACGTAGGACAGGAACTTGTTGGCATGACAACACTTGTAGAACATAGTGAAAACGATACCGAACTGGTTTGAATCTTATTTCGCCAACTGTTTGGAGAATTATTTAATTATTATGAAACATGTATATACAAATGGTACAAAAGTATCAAACATAAACAAATCACCAAGGTAACGTACCAGCGACATTGCGCAAAGTGGGGGTTGTCCGTATTTGCGAACAGAGAAGGCTTTGGAGAGTCAGTACATACACAGCCTGATCAGAGCTTTCACTGTCCGCAAACACTTAGCATACAATAGATGTGACTTCGGACGAACATTTTGAGTCCGTTAATGCGAAGAGGTCAACGTTGGCTTTTGTGAATAGTGTAGATCCAGATCAGCATTTGCCTCCGCAAATTCTGATCAAGATCTTCACTGTTCACATGCTACTAACACAAGGTTGTTAGAAGCTTCTCTCACATTGTGGAAATTAGATTAAAACTAATTAGATGTAAAGTCTGATATGACCTTACACTGTTCAGAAATGCCAACGTGTAACGATTCGCCGTGACGGGCTCGTATGAGGTTTTATAGCCATATCCATTTATATGCAATCTCATTACAATCAGACCTAATCTTCGTAACAGAACCAAGCGCTTATATATATATGCTGACTGCCTATTACAGACAGTTAAAATTTGCCTGCAAAATCGTTATGTATCATCATGGAGGGTAACCTTTAATCAATAGAATATATATTTGTAGAAGCGGTGGTGGCCGAGTGTTCCGAATGTAAAATAACAATTGTGATAGCAGAACATAACATTGTTTGTATCGGGCGATTACACTGGATGGAACAAAGGAGCTCCTGCTTATGAATATTTAGAGTCGATTCGAATCGACCTTGTATGCCGTGTCGTCAGATCCAATACACGTAAAGCGAAATAATTCTGATTTTAATGAGATTGCTTTGTTTGGTACCGGTACAACAAGGTAACAATCTCCCCTGTTTCGTGATCGTGTCTTAATATGTTTGTACAGCGTAGAGTAATCTAAAGTCATACCTAAATTAAAATCTACATCCCGTATATAAAAAAATATTGACAATTTTTCGTTTAACCCAAAACCATAAAGAAAGTTACATCCCGACGGTAAGTAGAGTTGGTCTACAAAAATCTTACAATTAGTATCGTTCATTAAGGTAAATAACTTCTCTGTCATCCGCTTTAACCCTTTCCCACGTATAGACACTTTCTGACGCCGCTGCAGCAGACGTCTTTTGAAAACATTGTGACAAAAGGAGAAGTTGCTCATAATGAGCAATTTCTCCTTTTGCAACAATGTTTTCCAACCCTTTTCAATGATCATACTTTCATTTATAGAGGTTTGTCCTATGTTTTCCAAGTTTTCAGCTGAAGATTGATCATATCATGTTTGAAAAGGTTAAAGTACATTGTACCGAAATATATAAAATACGAATTGGAGCGTGCTCCTAGAAAACGAATCCTACGGCACCAGTATGCACCAGTGATCATCTAGTCCAGCAAGTGCTGGTTGAGACCTATCTACCAATGTTTAGCAAACGCTTTAACCCGTTCCCACTAACAACAAATCTGCAGCAGACGATTTTCGCAAACAAAGAGGCAAAACTAAGAAAAATCTTTGAAAAATGAAAGTATAATAGTTGCAAGATGTTGAAAAAAATATGACAAAGGTGATATTGCTCCTTATAAGTTATATCCCCTCTGACACCATGCGTTCAAATGTCGTCTGTTGCCAGGTGCGTCAGAAAGCGTATGCTTGTTGGAAAGGGGTTAGGAAGAGTGCGTGCGCAGACTGATCATTAGCATGGAGAAAGATTCATTTAAACTCGTTAACAAATATTGAAAATGTACGTGTTTGATTACGACACTAAGCTATTTAGTATCTGTTAATATTCTTCTGTCACGTAAATTACATCAAAATTACAGGAAAGAGATTATCAAGAAAACATCTGATAAAGCTCTAATATATAGCTCTATACGTCTTTCAAAAAAAATGAAATAAACTATTTTTATGGTTAAAAAATTAGGCTTAACATTATATTCTTAATATAATCTTAATTTAAATATATTTATCATTTAATTAGTTTGTCTTTTCATATTGAAAAGAGCCAGTACCTATAGGCGACTGTGTTCTCGTTTCAATAAAAGACCCAGGCTATAGCTTGTTAAAACGCACACACTGTCAGATTCGACACTGCCTGCCTACGTGTAATCGAGTCATACGTATATCTCCTGACGAAATGCTAGAAGTGTAGCCCTTGTTTGTATATAAACCTTAACAGAAAACCGGTAATGTTGAAGAAACCCCTCATCGTCAAATGCAAATGGCTAACAGCTCTTGTCAAAGGGAGATAACTGATATTGGATAAATACTATATCACACACAGGCGATTCAAATGAAAGCGTAATTAAGCAAGGCTAGCCAAAATATAGTTTCTAAAAGGTAAATTTACACTCTTAACCACATGTGTGTGCATTCATTGCTACTAAAAAGGCTTTACGTGAAGCATGTCGTAATTAACACAATGTATCTCAAAGTACTGCATATAGCTTCAATTTTACAAAATACAAATACCTTTTCATAGTACGTCATTTTCCGAGTCTTCTGTTTCGAACATACATACAGAAAGCAATATTAAAACATGGGAAAATTAAGAGGTACACTTTTGAAACAGTGGAATATAGGCTCGTTAAGCAATTTCTCCTTTTAAGCGTTACATAAAAGCGTCTGCTGCAAAGCCAAGTTAACCAATCGCCAGTATCTGGGACAGGGCAGTTTAACTTTACCTTTAAAACTTTTGAATGATAAATATATCCTTGAAAGAATTGCAACAATGTCCTAAAAACAGTCATTATTATAACCAGAAAATTGAATTTGCCATGCACATGTTTGTGTTTTAACACCAAAACTAACGAGTGAATAAAACTATTGACTTGTCTCAAATAATAAAGTGAATACGAACATGAACCAGCATACATTGTATATACATTATATTCTTATTTTCTAAAAGAGAGTCAATGATAACAACATTATTTGGAATTCATGATCTAGTTTATTGGATTTCAGCATCCGTGACGTCGAATATAGGTATTATCCGAATAGTGTGTAACTTAGCACTTATACTGGAACCAAGAGCGGTATTTGTGACAGATACTCCTTTTTATTGAAATTTACAATACTATATACATGGATAGGTTCACATTTGATCCTGATCTTTAATCCAAAATGAAGAAGGGAAACGTTTTTGACATCTAAAATTGGGAGAATCATTTCGAAGAATGTTTAAAACATTGAAGGAAAATGCATACTCTTTATAAAAGTCGTCTGTATCAGCAAACCGGTTACTACCTTACAGACGTTCATTCATATATTATCAACTATATACTTACTTCCTTTTTGAAGTAGAAGATCAATTAATATGAAAACGTATTATATTCACTATGAGAGAAAACAGGATCGTTTAATGCCACTATTTACATATAACATATTATGCCACTTCACGATTTATATATTTTCTTTGCAATAAGTATTAGTTTTCTTAAGAAAAAAAGCCCAATGTCAACCTTTATTCTACAACGGTTAGAAAAGCCATCGTGGTAACTTCTGATTGAACCATTAGAATTGTGTCCCAACTGGTTTAACTATTTACCCTATAATGTTAATGCAACAAGACTTCTTCAAATATGGCGATGTCCATGTGATGACGTTTCCTACTAACAACTAGATACTACTAGTATTTTACATACGTTTAAACATTTACATTATACACACCTTATATACACGTTTATACACTTATTGCACATATTTTATATACATATATAAAACAATATAAAACAATTTAAAACGATCACAATATGAACATAAACAATAAACTTAATGACGTGCTTAAAATGATACCGGAAGCAGAAAGAACACGTGACACGCCAGACCGGAGTTGACGTTCAAAGCGTTCCACTGCGCATGTCCCCTGAATCTGTTTTTGAAGGGAGCGATCATTTTTACACGTAGTAGGGAGCAAGTTACACTCGTATTCGTTTTTTAAACCAACCGCCCTTTTCTCACACTGCTTTCTCCAGGACTTCAGGTCGCATTCCATGTGTTTGATTTTCATTCTGGAATTGTGATAAAAATGATTTAAAAATATGCGACAGAAGTATCAAGAATTATATTTTAAGAACATTACTTCACAAATTCAACGAACATGTTTATTTCCAGTTTGAAACGTCATTATCGGTTTTGCAATTACTCGTTTGACCTAAATTCAACGAACATGTTTATTTCCAGTTTGAAACGTCATCATCGGTTTTGCAATTACTCGTTTGACATACGACAATTCTGCAGCAGACGACTTTGTCAAAAAATAGAAAATCTCTATAATTTAATGGATAACCTATGACTAAAGGTGGAAAACATTGTGGCAAAAGGAGAAATTGCTAGTTTTGTTCGACTGAGGTCTTTTATAAGCCATGCTCAAAGAAAACCAAATTTAACTTATTTATGAAAAGACTTATCGGTAAGGAATGAATTACTTACTGGCAAAACCTGGTGTAGAATTCCTGCATGGACATTGAGCTCTGTAGTTGCTCTGCTGTCAAGTTGGTAACGCCACTGACGAGATTTGAATAACATCGACCGGCTTCCGGAGCTGGGCTTTGAAAACATTTAAGACCATCAACATAATCTGCAAAAATGAAAGAAATGTAATACATGTAAATTAAAGACTCAACCAATTTCCCTTTTTCTTTTATTTATGTCATTACATTTTGAATGTTGTTGTTTAATTAAAAAAGAGTTTGCTTTTAGTGTTTACAAACATCGTAAATATAAAAGCAACGATGAATAAATAAAATATTGGGGTAACTAGGGATCTCTCCTTTTACCGCCATGTTTTAATTCAGAATCAAAACTGTAGGACTATTATTTTCATATTATATTATTTTTTTACTTCCTAAGTATGTATTTAAGCTCTCTAAACTTTCTTGTCAGCTAAACGGTTAAAAAGTAATGTATATACATGTAGTTGTATTTTCGGTTAACGAGATAAAAGTTAAAGAAGTCTATTTTAAATACAAATAACTTGGTAACATATAGCAACGAGTAGTTAACTTTTGAGCCATGATTGAAGGCACTGATAGGGAAATAGCCCTATTAATATATTTTTTTCCTTTTCCAAAAATGTAATAAAAGTCGTCTGTTTGGAAGGCTTGAAATGTCGTCTGTACCAGGGAGAAAGTTTAACACTTTCCAACTTGCAGACGCATTCCGACGCATTTGCAGCAGAAGACTTTTGAAAACATTTGTGCAAAAGAGGAAATTGCTCATCGTGAGCAATGTCCCCTTTCGCAACAATGTTTTCAACATTTTTAAATAATTAAACTCTCATTTATGGAGATATTTCACATTTTTTGCAAATATGTTTTCAAAGTCTGCAAAATTATCGTATGTGGGAAAGGATTTAACCAAACTTACTGTTTACGTCTTTACACAAGACGTCAATTCCTTTTTTCATGGATTCGTGATCGTACCCACTGAGTGCCGTAAGTTCCATTGACCCGGGACATTTATCCATCACGTCTTTCATACAGTCAAACAAACGCTTCTTTACTCTGCAACAAAAGAAAAAGTTGATCGATTAAAACTTCGGATCTTATTAATGACAGTTGCAATTGAATTGTTTGATGTATAACGCCGCTTTCAATAGTTATTCAGTTATATCACGTCGCTTCCTGGGTAAGTTTTCAGTACTACTGATCCATTTATCCTGATACCAGCCAGTCAGTCGTAGTGTTAACCCCACAACCCTGAGGTTGCTGCACTAGGTCCCTTTTCGGTTGAATGTGTTCTTGATTCGGGTGTCTTCGGTTTTC
>JAUELF010205150.1:0-14218 GCA_031471495.1 Clinocardium nuttallii | reverse complement strand
ATTTCAAGACATCTTTTGGACAGTTTTTAAACTTTGACTATATTATCAGATTTCTGTGGTTCAGCACCTTTAATGTATATGGTGTGGGACCAATACCATCGTTCCTGTCCGCGGCGATATGACCGTAGCTGTTGAAAAGGGTGAAAAGTCCATCACAGAAACGCATTATCAATGGATCAATTATCTGTTGTCTGTCAATCCTCACTTTGACTTCATTGGTTATAGTTGACCCTTTCCCACATACACCAAATCTGCAGCAGGCAACTTTGAATACATCTTGGCAAATACATACATGGAAAAACCTCCATAATTGTAGGATTACTGTATAGAATTGAAAAAATTGTGGCAAATGGAGAAATTGATCATTATGAGCAATTACTTCTTTTGCCACAATGTTTTCAAAAGGCGTCTGCTGCAGGGGGCGAATGAAAGCGTCTGTATGCGTGAAAGGGTTAATCTCTATTAGTTGGTGACATACATGTTTTAAGGAACAATGATGTTTTTCACAAGTATTGCATAGGGTAACATATCTCTGATTAACCCTTTCCCACATGCAACAAATCTGCAACAGACCACTTTGAAAACAAACATCTCAACAAGAAAAGGAAAAAATATCTGTAAGAGTGTAATTATTTAAAAGAGTGGAAAACATTGTGGCAAAAGGAGAATTTTCTCATGATAAGCAATTTCTCCTTTTTGCCACAATGTTTTCAAAAGTGTTGCAGAGGCGTCTACATGTTGACAAGGGTTAAGAAAGAAACACACTGGTTTTACAGGAATGTAGATCTACAATGTAATTACATAAGTGTGGTTGTAATTTTCAATATATATTTTAATTGTATTGTACATAAGAGGGAAGGGGCTACACATTAAACTGTTTGTTTAGTGTTTAAATTAAATATATTTTGTCAATTTATACAATTTGTTTTACTTTGTAATATTCCTCTCCCTTAAATAAATGCTTTCAGATTCCCCAGAAGCAGACGATTTTTGAAAACAATGTCACCAAAGGGCAATTAGCTTAAAATGTTTTCAACTTTTTGATCTTTCATTTATAGAGTTTCTATAGAGTTTCTATAGTTTTGCTTATATGATTTCTATGCTGTCTGCTCCATATTTGTTGTATGTGGATAATGGTTTAAACAGACATATAACTATATCATTAATATATCATTGACTGCTCTGGAAACGTTTAATATCTGCCTTCGAGAAATTGTATTGGCAATCTATTATTTCTTTGATAGTCTGTCTCACTACACGAGCATCTGAAGCAGATGATTTTTGAAAAGATGGTGGCAAAAGAAGAATGCTCACAATGAGCAATGTCTCCTTTTGCTACAATAACTTCAACTAAAATATGTATTATCATTTTTATAGAGATGTTTTATGTTCTAAAATCTGTATTTGCAACTTTAAACCTATGTTGTGAGTACTCAAAAGAATCGTCTCACTGAGAGAATGATTGTGGGTACCCGGAGCATAGGGTTTGGCTGGGAAATAACATAGGTATTATGGGGAAAATACCATTTCACTCCACCTTACCCGGAGGTCTGCCAACAGTGTCTCCCTGATTAGGCATGCAAACCGTATGTTGTGGGTACTCAAAAGAGTTGTCTCAGTGAGATGAGATACCTGCATCATAATAATGGTTTGACCCTGTTCCTGCTACAACCGATCTACATAAAACGATTTTGAAAACATCTATTTAAAATTATGAAAAACGTTTTAACAGTATGATTATTGATGAGAAATTGCTCATTAGGAGTAATTTCTCTTTTTACCACAATGGTTTCAAATGTCTGCTGCTGCAGAGACATCTGGAAGTGTCTGTATGTGGGAAAGGGTTATAAAGAGCATTACTTCAGTCTCAACTAAGGTTATACAGTCTATATCTTGTTGATCTTCAGTTTAAGAATTCTTCCGAGTTTTGGGTCCCTCTTCAAGTCCTGTGAATGAAGCAAGTATAACAAAGTTAGTTTTACGATGTTTAACTATTTCAGACTTGCAGACAAGCGGTTACACATTTCTTGTTATGCCCCCGGAATCAAAGATTCGGTGGGCATATAGTTTTTGGCCTGTCTGTCCCTCTGTCTGTGACAAAAATGAAAACTTAAACCTTGGCCCTGTCGGGGGCATCGGTGTTTCACAATCACATATTGTTTAAATTGAGGCTTTTGCCACAATACTTTGAATAAATACACTCATTCATAGAAAAATTAAATATCTTTTGTGAAGGTGTTTTCAAAGATGTCTGTTTCATTTTGGAATGACTATGAAGGCTCTAAACAACTAGTGGGAAAGGTGGATACTCTGGACTAAACAAATATCTAGTCATATTAAAAGAATACAAACAAACTTTGGAAAAATCCCACATGTTTTCTCATAGCCAACAATGCATGTTACATTTAGCGACCAGCAAATTGTATATTTATACGTACAAGAGAATTGAAATATATATGTATAGATGTCATGAGCATGTAGTGATGTGTCTAAGCTATTTGCTGCAATTGACTGCATGTGGGAAAGTGCATTCAATCAAGGGTAAGAGAAATTAGGAAAAAGCTAAGTCCAGAAACACGAGTAACACTATCCAATTTCAAAATCACTTTCAACGGTGGAAAAAAAAACACACTCATGTGCAAAAAAACGGTAGGAACACTGGTGGGAAAACCGTATTTGAGACGTCTCCTAAGGAATAAAAACATTTGGATATTTGCGACAAGTTTTTTACCTGATACGCCGGTGCATTTACAGGCTTTGCAGTGATCGCCACCAAGTCAATATACATATGAGCCCTTCCACGAAAAAAAACACATTATGAACTATGCGTAATTTATCGACCCAGATCCGCCTGCGAAGGCTTACCCGGACAAACTCTTTTCGCCTCCTGTGGATTTTCTGTTTCAGGAATCATAACTCGATCCCACTGGGACGGAATGTGTCGGACCAGATTAGACTGTCAGGAATGCACAGAATGAACTCGGTCGATACACCATCATCGGTCCATTATGTTGTTTTACTCGTGGATAGGCTCAATTATAAAAAAAACTCTTGAACTTTAGAAACAAAATACTGACCATACTGATTTGAATCCGTGCGCCGATCTTAAAATAAACTAGGAGCTGATGTCCGAATGCCTTATTTTCCCGCTTTAGCTCTGTCCCACTTGCAAACCTAAGTTCACTCATTTGCGGCAGAAGAGTTTTGAAAACATTGTGACAAAAGGAGAAATTGATCATTACGAGCGATTTTTACTTTTGTCATTTTTTTAATTATATTATGTAAAACATATATAGAATTTTCATAAGTTTTGCCTAGATATCTTTAAAAGTTGTCTGCTACAGACCTGTATGTGGGGAAATGTTAAGGCTAATTTTGGTAAAAAATATAGCAAGAGTAATGTTTATACCTCATACTTCTTTGTTACATCCTCAAACACTTTCAGATCTTCGCTCTGGTCAGCACCAATAAAGTAGTCATTAACTGATAGTCGTATATATATCGTGCCCAAATATTTACAGTGTTCTGAAATGAAGGGGAATCAAACATCGGTCTCGAACACTTCGCACAAAGTAATTCGAATCCGCTGTGGTCGAGTGGTTAGCGTCGGGGATTTCGAAACAGATCCCCAGTCGCGGCAATTCGGTCATGGTGGAGTGCCCTTGGGCAATGCACATTTTCTAGCTTAGTACTGGTTTGTTTACCCAGGGATCATGAATAATTCAGTTTAATTGCGCGCTAAATGACCTTAGCTGTCGATGCGCCATAAAAGAAAAAGAAAAAGAGAGTTTGTACTACCGGCGCGGTGGTTTTGTGGTAGAAAGTCGGGGTCGAGGTTTCGATCATAGCATTGTAATACCATCCTTTGTACACAGGCTATTCATAAGATATATCATATGTTCTATGACTAGCCTGGGTACCGAGGATGTTTAGTAGATGTGCGGGAGGTCGCGGATTCGATCTCCGGTCGGGTCATACCAAAGACTGGTAGCAATGGCTGGCCTCCTGCGGGGTTACCATTACGACTGACTGGCTAGTGTCAGGATAAATGGACCAGTTTTACTGGTAATTTACACGGGAAAGGCCGTGATGTAAACGCTAAACAATCAATCGATCTAGTCAATACTAAATTAAGTTAAGCATATGTCAACTTCGTAAATTATGTATTCCAAATTGTTGATTATAAAAAGAAAGCCAGTGATATGAAGCTCCATTAAGGTAACTGTTCCTACACTGTTTTAGAACAAACAATCCTGTCCAGGCAATGGTTCGATAAAACGATATGTTCCGAGTTGTCATGAGTTAATTGTACATCAAATTAAAGGGTTGCCGTTCAGTTGAGGATGTTGTGGAATCAATATAAGTGCAGTAAACAAATACAATGATGCTTACAATTTGAAGTTTATAGACCGACATGTTAATAGGAATATTAAGATATCTATTATAGATATAATACCACTTTGAACAGTGCATTATATTTACAACATTTGTATTACTTAAAAGTCTTTGTGAATAGTGATGTTATACAGCTACTCCAACGCATGGCCTGGCCCCGAAACTATAAAACTTTTAAAACGTGCTCCATGCTCCAAATAAGGCTTTTGATTGGTCAATTTGGAGAACGCATTTGCTTCTGACCAATCAGATACTTGAGCACAAATTCTGAGCACAGATTACACTTTTATAATTTCGGACCCTGTTCACACAAAGTTTTCAAAACAATTCTGCAGCTGACGTCTTCTGAAATGTGTAATATGGGTATTTGAATAAGGTTATGTGACAGCAGTGACAACAACAAGTAGTAATTACAAAAAGGAAATTAATATTGATCACATGATGTTTTGTCTCTTTGTTTTGGTTTGTTTTATAAGTCTGCTTTACCCTTTCCCCAACACAACAAATTTGAAACTTACGATGTTGAAAGTTAAACTGTGGAAAAAATCTTTATATCTGAAATAACTAACTGTTCATATGATATAACACGCCATTCAAACATGATACAAATTCTAATCACAAGCTTCAAGCCGTTCACACATGCATTTCAATGCGTATGAAGCAGACGTCTTTTGAAAACATGATTGTGGAAAAAGAAGAAATTACTCGTGCTCAGGTATTTCCCCCTTTTGTCACATTGCTTTTAAATCTGTTCACTTTTTGCCTAAATCATTTCCAAATCAGCGAGTTGCTGCAGATTTGTTGTATGTGGTAAAGAGTTTAAACTATCTCAAATTGAAAGTTCAAAAAATATTCAACACTGGTATAATACAACTACAACATGTATATCAATAATATATTGTACTAAGTGAAGTCTCGAGACTTTCAATCTAAACCTCGGATATCAGGCGTTTATAAGTGACCACAAATATATATCAGTCATAAGGGTAATAATACAAAAACTTCCTTTTCTATAGTACTTGATTATATAGTGTTGATATAAATATACAAACTCATTATCCTTTTGTGTGACTTACAGTGAGTGCTTCATATTTAGTGGTTTTGTGAAAATGACTTTAAACAGGATTGATTATTTGTACGAGAATAAATCATTGGTAAAATTGTGATGCTGCAAATAGTGAGGCTTATGAGGTAAAATGTACTCATGTACACTGGCAGAGGTCTAGATAAGGAGGGGTAATACAGCTCTTTTCCCCACAATATATCTCTTATTTTTTATCCAACCTTATAAAAGCTATGAAGTGGCGTGGGTATACTGAAAAAGATCGTCTCGGCGAAACATTTCTTTCAAGTACCCACAACACAGGGTAAAGTTCAAATACAGATTCTGTATAATGCAAAACGTCCCCTATCTAGAGCGGTGAAGGTTCTATTTGGATGCTTGTCCCATTTCCATCTGCGTTGATACAGTCTTTTCAAATTAAACTTGGTACACATGCTTCTAAGGAACAATGTGCATACCAAGTCGCATTACATTTAGTTGCATGCCCAGGATTATTTGGAAATAAGAATACAAAAAATCCTTGGAAATCCGATTAAAATTTCCCAATGGGACATTGATGTTACGAGACTACATTGCTGCATGCAGCCTTCATGATGTCTTTCTCTCTGAAATCTCATATATGTTTTATTGAATTAGTAGAGTGATTCATTGCCATCGGGAATGACAATTCTTCCTTCTGGTCGCCTTAGTTACCAAATTGCATTGCTTTCCTGTATTGATTTTCGGGTTCCTATTTCACGGGTTTTCTGGAAATCTTTCTTACCCTTATGCAAACAGGAGGAGTTTGATCAATAACCCCCTCACCCCATCCATATACAGACTCATTATGATGATTTAAGGCAGCAGAAGACCGTTGAAAACATTGTGACATGAGCGGAGATGTTGCTCATAATGTCTGCTGCAGGTAACAGTGCTATAATGCGTCTGCACGCGGGATTTACACATGAAGTAAAAGTCGTATTGCAGATCGTATTCAGTAAATGAAGACAACAAATTCCAATAGGATACAGTATTGATCGGAAAATGTCAATTGTGAAACCATAGGAAATGGGAGAATTTTACAGACTATGTATTGGAAAATAAAGTGGGAGGCCTGGGTTTGATTCCAAGTTAAGCAAAATACTTTGACTGAAGCCTTTCCCGCTTGAACTTTGCAGACGAATTTTGGCATATCTAAAATTGACAACTTTTGGAAACTTCGTTAAAAAGGAAGAATTATTTCTCATAATTTTTAATAGCTTCTCCCCTTAACATTATCCCTTTCCCACATACAACAAATCTTAAGCAGACAACTTAAAAAATATATCATTGCTAAAATATGGAAACTCCTTATTATAAATAAAAGTGTTTATATTATTGAATCGAGTTGAAAACATTTTGGGAAAAGGAGAAATTGCTCATATTATTTGAGCAATTTCTTCTTTCCACAATGTTTTTAAAAAACCGTCTGCTGCAGTTGTATCAAATTGATTAAAAAAAATACTATAAGTAGTGGTAATTTTAAAACTGAAAGTGCTGTGATATCACTGAAATACTATTGATCATGATGACATAAAACACATTTACAAACTCTCAAACAGGAATAGCATATCAGGTAAAGCCCATAAGCTAATTGATTTGTGAACAAATAATTACCTGTATCCATGGTCTAAAAGCTTTCTGCATTATTAAATGTGACCTAGTTATTATGTGATCAATCAAAAAAACCAAACATGTTTGTAACCGTCTCTACACATGGCAAATCTCCAGCAGACGACTTCGAAAAACATCTAGGTAGAAGTAATTGAATAGTTAAAATAACAAGCCATTTCTCCATTTGCCCCAATGTTTTCAAAAACAAGGAGTAAGCTGAAAGTTTGTTTCGCAATTGATGTAAAATAAATAAGTTATTAGTCAATTTTTGACAAATTATGAATCTTTGTTATTTTTTCAAATTCAATTACTCATCGAATTGTGTAGTCGAGACACGTCCTATAAGCTAGTACACACAACATAGAGTATACCCCTTTCTTATTGAACAGTCAAGATTTTCAATACACAAGTGACAGCATGTACAGAGTCAAGTATCGGAATTCTGAAATTCTATATTCACTTGTTATTGTGTGATGAAAAATCGAAAACCATTTTGAAAATGTTTGTTTTGTCGTTGATTGTCTGAAGTATTGATTTTGTGGTTTTCGAACCCTTATTCTTGTTTTTTCCTGCCTGTAGATCTGTTTTACCATTTCCCGAATTCAACCAATTTGCAGCAGACGACTTCGGAAAATTTATCGGCATAAACATGAAACATTACTGAGAGTTGATTTATTAAATTGAATTGAGAAGTCACATGTGAGTGTGGTAAAAATATGGAAATTCTTTATATAATTGAAGAAACAATTTTAAGATTAAGTTGATCAATTTTTCCTTTTGCCAGAATGTTTTCAAAAGTAGTCTGCTGCAGCGACATTTGAAGGCGTCGGTTTATAGGAACAGGTTAATGCTGAATATTTGAGTTGAGTGATAACACTGTATTTAATATGAGTTTAATTACATTCAAAGCCTCAGCTGTTGAAAGCGGCTTAAAACGCAAAACAATCAAACAAACATGTGTTATTATACCCCCAGATACATAGTATATGGGGGCTATATAGGAGTCACGCTTGCCGGTCGGTTTGTCCGTTGGTCTGGACATTTCTTGTGAACACTTTCTCAGCAACCCTTCATCAGAATTTAATATAACTTCACAAGAATGATTGATATCAACGTCCCTACTTTTGCATATTGTGAGCGTGTTGCATTGGAATTATTTTTAAATAAGTTATGGCCCCTTGAATTTCTCATACATTACTGTGCACCTGGCTGAGCACCTTCAGTATTCATCACCTTCAGTGATATTTCTAGTTTAATACAATTTCCAACAAAGAACTTTTTGAAATTTTCCATGAAAATGTTATCTATCAAAGTATTCTTTTTGAAGACATTAAGTCAAAATAATGGAAACTCAATAATCATCAAATAAGAGTTGAAATCATTGTGACAAAAGAAGAAATTGCTCAGTCATCATGCAGCAATGATTTCAAAAGTCTTCTACTTCTGATGCGTCAGACACGGCAGTCTCTCTAAGTTGGAAAGGGTTAATGTTTCCCTTGCCTGTGAATCATCAAGATCTTGCTTGGAGACAACATGAGTAGTTCTAATCAGTCCACTGTTAATAATACAATGGAACACGCCAGCCTTCTTATTGTGGTTACATTAATCTTTAAATGCATTTTTACCATGGAGCTGTAAATCCATTGAAGTTCTGTCTACTTTTTATATGCCTTGTGTGCGAAACCACCTTGGTGGTGTAGTTTTATAAAATCTGCTTCAGCGGGTTCGAATCCCTGCCTGGTTATATTATATATCAAAGTTTTGCGGGATCTAAAAAGCATTACGGCTGACTAACTAGTGTCGGGATAAATGGATCAGTAGAACGGAAGCTTACCTAGGAAATGCCCTGAAAATTTTGTTGAAAGTGGCGTTAACCACCAAACAAACAAAGCAACTTGAAAACCAGACGAGAGCAAAACAAAGGGAGTAAGAAGAACAAAGAACTCTATTGAAAGCATTTTCCGTGAACAATGCATAGTTCACAGAGAACTCATTTGGGTCAACTCTTTTCCACGCCCCAGTCCTATTCCTGTCTGGCCACTTTGCAGTAGAGAGGTTGAAAGCTTTAGGCTGATTGAAAGAGTGGACATCACAGAGTATAATTTATCAATACTAAATCATCTGCAAGCAATAACAGCTTTTGCCAAATTGTTCTCCTTATTTTAAACAAACTTTTCAGATGTATGATTTCTTCAACCCTTTCCTACATGTAGTCACCTTTTAATGCTGCTGCAGCAAAGAACTTTTGAAAATATGGCTAATGGGGGGAAATTTGGCTTGTGATGAGCAATTTCTCCTTTTGCCACAAAGTGTTAAATGTTTTAAACCCTTTCCCTCATATAGACACTTTCTGACGCCTCTGCAGCAGACGGCTTTTTGAAAACATTATTATTAAAGTGATAAAAGTCACAATGTTTTCCACTTTGACAACATGTTTAAAAGCTGTCTGCTGCAGAATTGTTGTATGAGGGAAAGGGTTACAGTTGCCTGCAGCTGCAGATTTCTGGTATGTTGAAAAGGGATAACAGTAAATAGGAGATGAACAATTTTGTGTTTTCCAAAGTTCAGAGGGAAGTCGGTACTTGTTCATATCTCGAGTTACGACCAGTGGTGAATTAAAAACCAGTGTATCTTCCCTGTTCTCAGTTCATGAGATACAACCTATAGTCACAAAGAAGATATGGTTCAAACAACTTGTGGGCCTCATTAAAAAAGGTTGTAACTACACAGTGTTACAATAAGTAGTTAAAACTGTTTTGCAAGAAGCTATACACCACAATAATCATTGGGTAACCACAATTTGCCAGTTTTCAAACACTCCATTATTTACACTAGATTTATCAAATTTCAGTGTTTCATTTGACTAGTCCCCCTTATCCTTATTACAGAAGGTTTTGTGTTACTTGGCTTGGTATGGTGACACTCTGGGGTCAATTTACAGTATGTCTTGCACAGATTTTGCAGTTCTTATCATGTTTCTCTCTTACTTGTGTTATTTAGCAGATTGTATATTGAAACCATTTACCTGATATTATCATAGAGATTGGTAATAGTCTGCTAGCTGTCACAGAAACTTATTGACGAATTACCTTTGACAAGAAAATTGGAATTTTATACTGATCACGTTAGTTGAACATTTTGTAGGAAAATGAGATAATGTTTGTTATAAATTTCTCATTTTCTACAGAGGCATCGAATATAGAAAAGGACTAGAATTATTTGTTACAGAATATATATAACTTATTAAATGAATAAAAATATTGCCAACTGTGTTACTCCACCAATCATTAACATTTCTTAAAAAAACCATTGAATTAATTTGTATTCAATGTATGAAATTTAGATGGCAGAACTTGTCCTTTTTCTGTTCCCATGAGCTTAGCACAAAGAAAATTCAATATGGAGTGCGTGTGTGTGTATAACAGGAGGGACTTTCTCAAACTGTCTATAAATTGGTCTAATATTTTCGTAGATAGCAAGAAAGGAACAGCGTGGAATGATACATCTGAACTTTATGGGTTGTACCTTGTACCTTGTGTCAGCCTTGTTATCATTCATAATCTAATAAAACTGATACCAAATAATCTTTCCTCTTGGCAAGGTTTCAACATTTCCTGCTTGTGTCCCTTCATCCCAGAGTTTGAGTTTATAATCTTTCACAGATACCAGTATTTGACATCCTGATGTAGTAGCCTACTTTTCTATAGCAAAAATGGAACCCCATTGTTTTGTAACAATTTTTTCTCCAAATTGTTTCTAACCCTTTCCTACATATATATATATATATACAGACAGAGGCTTTTTGACTCGGGTCTTTTAAAACTTTTGAAATAATTGTGGTAAAAGGAGAAATTGCACATGATGAGCAATTTCTCCTTATGCATCAATGATTTCGATTGACTTTATTTAAAAATTAAACTTGCATTAATTTTTTTTACTTAGATGTCAATTATTTTTACATATGAAAATGTTCTTAAGTAGTCTGCTGCATATTAATGATATATGGTAAAGGGCTAGGCAGACTACATACGAAATATGCAATATATAAGTCAACTTTCAACTTGCACGTTCGTTCGGGGCTAATACAAAACACTGGTAACATTCTACGTGATTGTTTTTGAAGATATAAATTACAAACTGTCGGTCGTAGTGAAGCGCACTATATATACTTGCCTAAATAGTTATGACTCTTCACCAGAATATATTAACATGAGGGAAATAATATAAAGATGCAGAGATCGAAGGTTGATGAATCATCACACAAATAGTACTACCAACATGTTATTGATTTGTGTAGAGATATCTGGTTTTGTCGTTGATATTTATTGGTTAAGGGCTTGCATTACTATCTGAAATGTTAAATGTATCCGTTTTCAAAACATGTATGTTTGTCTGTTTTTTTTTTTTTTTTTAGTTTTGTATTGTATTTTCCTTTTATATATTATATGCTGTGTAATTATGCCTAATGAACATACTCTAACTCATGACTTATGGATAGTTCATCCTTTCCCACATACAACAAATCTGCTGCAGACGACTTTGAAAACATCTAGGCAAAATCAGGTACAATCTCTGTAAAGTTGAAAGCATTGTCTAGAGCAATCTATGTCTCCCTTTGTCGCATTTTTTCAAAAAGGTTATCTGCTGGAGAAGTGTCATGTTTGGGAGGAGTAAAAAATATATTGTTGGTAGAGTAGCCTTTTTTAGTTTTTACTGAAATAAAATTTATGAGTCATGCTTTATAAAAACCAAACTTAGATGAAATATCTACCAAGATTTTTACAGAAATATTTGCTGTATTTTCAGATTTGAAGAAGAAGCCGACGGTTTTGACGTATATTACGGAACCACATCGCCATTTAACGAATCACCATATTCTGGATCTTCGCCATTTTCTGACAGAGGTAGACCAAGAGAGCGCTGGCCTGCTGGAGCTTCTTTCCCTGGGTATGAATATCTTAACCCTTTCCCTAATATATAGTCGCATTTTGACGCATTTGTAGCAGATGAAATTTGAAAGCACATTGTTGCAAACGCTCAAAATTACTTTTCATGAGCAATTTCTCCTTTTACCCCAATGTTTTCCACTCTATCAATCATTAAACTTTGTGAGATTTGATTTAAGATTCCACATATGGAAAATACCTGGGTTGTTATACAGTGGTACATACTAAAATGGGGCATACATATTGCAATGATGGTCCTGAACTTTAGTGTACTTTTAACCCTTACTCTCATACTGACGCTTTCTGTCACCTGCAGCTGACGACTTTTTGCCATAATGTTTTCAACTCAAGAGAGGTCCGGTGAACTCTTTTGAGTACTCACAACATAGGATTATAGGGTCAAAAAAGGATATAAGAACATGCAAAACACCCCTAATCTACAGCTCTGACTTGATCCAATAAATACACTTTCATTAATAGTTTCCATACTTTTGCCTAGATGTTACCAAAGTGGTCTACTGCAGATTTGCTGTATGTGGGAAATGGTAAAGGGGATTGACATGGTAGACATGAAGCCTTTATAAGAAGAAGCAAACAGATTTTCTCGTACAAAATCTGTTCTAACTTTCTTATCCCTTTCCCTCATATGACAATTCTGCAGCAGATGACTATGAACATATTTTGTCAAAAAAATGGAAAGTCTCTATAATTAAATGGATAACCTATGACTGGAAAATTCTGTGGCAAAAAGAGAAATTGCTCATCTTGAGCAATTTCTTCTTTTGTTACTGTTTTTCAAAAGCTGTCTGCTGCAGAGGCGACAGATTCAAGCATCTATATGAGGGAAAGTGTTAAGCCCTATGCTGTGGAGAAGAAACATCTCCATAAGATGATGCCGTAACAATTCTTTTGAGTACCTACAACAAAGACTTTGGACGCGGTCATAATATAACATATTTATCTTCATTAAAATATGCGCATGTTTATAGGTAAAAAAGAGGGAATAATGCCTTTTTATTGCCCTTTTCAATTGTGTGTTGTTTGTGTGATGCATTTTGCAGCCAATTTGAATGTTGAGTTTTTTCTGCCTAATTAAACTAAGTTTCTTTGCCAGTTAAATCCAAGCATTTCCCTACCTCAATAACCTCTTCTTGATTTAACCTTGGCCATAACACGAGTGCAATTTCTCCTCATTTCAGTCGGGGAGCGAAATGGACGCCTGGAACCTCTCGCGTCTATCCAGCTGATGGAACAAGCAAAGATGGTTTTGAAAAACCCAAAACTGCGTCATCCATCCCCGCATCCTCCCCCACCCACTCCATTTCTCAATCCAGCGAAAAGCATGGCAAGAAAAAGAAAAAGTCGGAAACGGTAGACCGGTCTCAGTCTTCGTCGGGAAGTAGTCGGAGTAGCTCATCTTCGAGTGGCAGTGGGTCTGCAAGGTTTGTAGCATGCTCTTTGTTTTAAATGTTTACCTGATACGGTATTTATTAATAAAACCTTTCCCACATACAGACGACTTTTGAAAAACATTTTGACATCAAGTAATTTTTCCAATAATTTTGTTACAATGTTATCAACTTCATTCAGTCATCTGCTGCAGTCTTGCTGTATGTGGGACAGAGTTAAGATTCATCTGCTTTGAAAATATCGGAGAGAAAAATTGTAACACCTGCCTGGCATGTTGGAAGTTTGAATTTGTTCTGGAGTTTAAAAGTTTTCAAAAATTTGTTTTCTGCAGATATATACTGTATCAGGGAAGCTGTTTGTGTTTCTTTATTTTGTTCATAACTGTTTTGCTGTTTCTCCTGTTTATAGATTAACATATTTATAAATATGAATTTTAAGATTGCTATTGATTTACAAACTATAATAATTAAACTGGCTATGATTGGAACAGAATCAATGGAATTGATTTTGAATCAACTCGCAAACAGAATATGAGCCCAGATTTATGACAATCTACCAAGCATGCAAATGAAACAGTTGAAACTGCATCCTTTAATAGAATGCAGTCACATACGGTTCACTTCTGTGTCATCTGTTCATTTGTCTGTCTGTCTGTCAGACTTTTGACAGGCAACACATGTGATCCTCGAACACTCATGTTAAACACAAATCAACCAATTTTTCTATTCTGATTTACTTTAATCCTTTCCCTCATATAGACGCTTTTTGACGC
>JAUELF010205045.1:0-14218 GCA_031471495.1 Clinocardium nuttallii | reverse complement strand
CAATACTTTTTCCACGATATTTAAAATTGTATTGATTTCTATCTTTTCTGCCTTTTTGAAAAACAACTATTTTGGTTCTTTCATCATTTACTGTTAGTTAGAACAAAATGTACCAAAAAGAAAGAAAAAGCTAAGTTTGTGCAATTTCTCGTTTTGTCTTAATGTTTTCAAAAGTCATCTGTTTCTCAGGCGTCAGAAAGAACCAATATGAAGGAAAATGTTAAACGAGGTATTGTATGTGCCTTCTTATTTGGGCATTCACTGTTGAATCAGTATAAACATATGGTAAGCCGACACAATAAGTGTTATATTATTGTTAACATGAAAAATAAACATATTTCCAATATATACAGTATAAGATCTAACTCAATAAACTGTAACTAGTGTTCATCAGTATTTGACTGTTGTAGGTCTCGTCGATTAGGGAATGGTTTAATGTGATCTCTAGCCTAATATTTTTAATATTGCGAGAGCATTGAGAGCCTGAACATCTACGGTTCGTCTCGATAATCGGAATATTTACTTAAATACCCTTCCGTACAATAACACGTAACCTGACATCTTGATCTAGGGCAATGTTTACGTCGTCATGTCAGTGTAAAGGAACAGGAACCGGGGTGCAACATGCAACCGGCGTAGCGTTATTATCGATGATAAGGGTCCTTTCATGAGTGGCAGTTATTGATGTTCTCAGGTATTAAAATTGCTCGACTTATAGTAGAAAGTATCTGGCTTTCGGTACGTTCTACTCTGTGGGCTGGAACGGAAGTTTCATTGGTATCTGAGGAGGTTTTTGCCTTTTTCGACAGTGGCATTCAACATTTAAACATTTTCTCTTCATTTGTCGGGACGGTAGTATCAGTTACGCTCCCATTGATTTCACCAATAGTAGGGTTGTTCTCGGATAGTATTCCAAGTGTAATGCAAGCCTCTTTGCTGAGAAAGAATTTGTCTGAGCTGTCTGTGATGTACACAATTTGTCTGGTTTCTCGTTCGTGGCTATCATGGTCCTTTCCCGATAGTCTGAGAATTACAGCTCAAAGTATAAGAATGCCTTTGTTGTAAGCGGCGTGTATCTGCATGTTCACAGGTATGAGATCATGTTTTGTTATTCCAATTTTGCGAAGCACTTTGATTCCAGCTAGACAACTTTGTCAACCAGTGTCAGCCATTGCAGTGATGACTATATTTCTCTGTCGAGACTCTTCAGAGTTTTAAAAACCAAGCTGCTTATACTCATCTTCTACAACTTTAACAACTATGTTTATGAACGGCTGTGGTTGTAATGGTCGTTTGACACACTTGTTATATATCTCTAAGTAAAGATGATGATCAAGTTGAATGGCTCTTTTCCATTGAGGGGACACAGTTGCGACACAGAGAGAATCGAATACAGCACTTTCAGTTTCTCCATTCGGTTTGACTTTCGGCTTACTCGCATTACTTCGACATACGGATTCACAGTGGTTTTCTCGTCCACATATTTTGCAAGTATGTCCGAACAGAGGACATTCCGTCTTTCTGATCTTTGGTGGGCACTTTTTCCGTGTCTCTTTTTTCCACAGTAACCACATAATTCAATCTTGTATTCAGGTTTGTGTCTGTGCTTTGCTACATTGGTATTTCGTCTGCGACGGTAAAAGTTAGAGGCGGCTTTAGCGCCTTGTGAATCAATAAGGCGTCATACAGAACGCTAACCGGCTTTCATTGGCTTCCACGAATCTAAATACTTGTTCTAATGTCATGTATTGAGTTTTGTCTCCTAAGAGATCTAATACAATATCGGGGTCACCTAGTCCTCGGGTTAGTACATCGCGTAAGGATTGCTTCTGTGTAGTCAACACTTTTATCACATCCGGGACAGTGCAATGTGAATTTACAAACGCTGGCCTGGCCCCGAAGTCTGGCTCCAAATGAGCGAACTGTCTCGTCGCGGTCTTGTATCATGCCATGAAGAGCAACACGTGCTACCATAGTGTTTTCCTCTCAAACTGCCAGTGTCTGTATGGTTGAAAGTACATCATGTTCAGATTTATCAACAAGTGAGCGTCCGGCAGATTCTGTGATGTCTCGTCGCAAAGTTTCATCACAACATTCTAGTAGCTGAATAACAAGGTATTTGCCGCTGAGCGTTGTCGCTTGAACGCGGTCTTTCCATCGAGAGACAAAGTAGGTCCAATCTTCACTGAAGCAACCACAATATTGTCGAGATCATCTGTCTGATACTCGCAACGCTGTACTGGGCTCTTCACTATGGGCATATTGGTTTAATTATGATGATGCGAATATTATGACCTCAGGATGATGTCGATCTTCCGAATTTTCACAAATTTAATATCTCCATCATAAATGAGTATAACACTGTTTTTTCATATCTTTAATTGACACCAGAAATCATGGAGATCTGAAACAATAAATCAATGTATTAACAATCAGCATGTGGATATTCCTCTAGTCTGGTATCTCTGGTGCATATTCCAGGCTTCTCAACTGAAGACTTAAAAGTTTGGCCTATTCTTGAGTTATACCTTAAAGTGACTACATAACCAACTACATGATCCCATCGCCTTTGTGTATGATAATTTAATAGGACAAAAGCTTCGAATGTAACATATTGCCTTTAAATAATTCATACTTTCAATCATTTTATTCCCTATGTTCCCCTACTTTTATCCTAGTTTTATGTGATTGTTATTCCTAGTTTCCTCCTAGTATTTCGGTAAATGCTGCTGGAGAGCCTGAACATACTACACTTCTCCATGATCACAGGGTAACTAACCACTACGAAGCAGGGGATGTGTCCTGTCCACGGGCATTGCACTAAGACCGCCTCGAGCATAGTGTGCCAACAAGGGATGCCAGGTATTACCTTCCGTACGCCTACCATTTGGCCACGATAGATTGCTCAAAGATGTACATCGAGGGATAAGACAAGGCGATCTATTTAGGATCACGTCGAATGTTCAACTTTGAAATACCGCAAACGCATGGATGTGTTGGTTTATAATGTAATATAAGAATAAAAAAATGAATGAACCATGTTCATAACGATAAAAAAAAACGTTGGTAAGAAAGGAAATGATTTGCTAGTTAATAGTATTTCCTTCCTTTTCAAAATTTGTTCATAATTCATATGCTGCAAACATGTTTAAGTGTATCAGACGAATACCATTGGCGAAAAATGTGGTTGAAAGGAACATTACTAACTAACTCATAAGATCGAAAAAGTATCGATACGGTAAATACGACACTGCACGTTCGCGAAGTTTGATCTGGATCTGCATTGTCCGTTCAGATGTAAAGGAAGCATAAAAGAAACCAAAACATATCCATTTACATCATTTAGAAGTGATGTCCGAATTAATTGTCTTCATCATTTGTCAAATATTTTCAAAGGGTGATGTTTGGCATGTGAATAATCAATATGCGTGACCTGAAATTAAGAAAGCCTGGTCAATTTTAATAAATATATTTATTTACGAAAAAGCGAGAAAGACTTTTAGATGATGCTTGCAGTCTAGTATACAAACAGTGAAAGGCTTTGGTATGAGCGTAAGTGTTATTCTAAGATAAAATTAAAAAACATAAAAAAAAAGGTTGTGACTTATTTACGAACATTATAATTGAAAAAAATAAAAGAGCAGTCTTGAGTTTATAGAACAAACAATTTCGCTTTCCCGTAAACGTCAATATTTAATTCGTCTCTCTTGTGCTAAACCCTATGTTAAATACACAACATCAGAAACAGATGATGTCGAAAACATCTAGACCAAAATGCAGGAAATATCTAGCAATAACAGTATAGTTATTAAATAGATTTGAAAAACATGACGTCAAAGAGAGATATTTCTCATCATGATCAATTTATCCTTTTGTGATACTTTTTTCAAAAGTCGTCTGATATCCTGTGTGGCTTACGGTTTACCATAAAAAATAAATATATAGAAACAGGAAATATATTTTAAAACAATAAACGGCCTAAAGTGCTGTCTGTTTAAATATTTACAAAAACATAACAACAATTGAAGCAAATGACAGAAGAAAATCTTTATGATCAAGGAGGTCATAGAAATTTAGTAAAGTTCAACGCATTAAAAATGCACTTTATCGTCAATTTTTTTCAATTATAATATGAAAGACATTCCTCAACAAAAGTTCACCTGCCCTGATAGTTTCAGAGCTTTATTACCGCTTTAAAATACACATTTGTGTGTCTGTCTCGTAAATATCATCGCTTGCATGTCGGCTGTAATGTCTTGCGGTGCACATGCGCATTATAAGAAAGAGCTATTTTTCACGAGAACATTTCGCGCCATATGTACCAACAATGATTAAGGTCGCGCAAATACTGTTACAATCTTATTTCCATCTGGATGCATCAGCAGCTACTTAAGATAATGAATCATAGGATGAAATGACCCAAATCGCATGAAAATATCAATCACAATGAAGTACATGTATGCGTACTTTTCTTGATTTTTCAGGTAACTGTAAACAAAATATCCTGATGAATTTCTATATGAAATATATTGCATTTACCCCACATATGTAAAGTATATATATATATATCTTTGATCCAAGATAACCAACCTCAGAGTGTGTATTACACGTGTAGATGAAGATTTGTTTGCACATCCATTTACAATCTGAGTGTGTACTATTTGTCAGTTAGTTCTTGAAAAAGAGCTAGACCATTGACATATGCACATTTGGAATATAACAGTATTTGTAACAAACAATCATAAATTGTCTTTTTCATGAGCACCAAACAATTAACGTGAAATGCTTCCACTTGATTTTTTAGATATTTTATTTGCAGGCTGATTTGATAATGATATAGATGTAATGTACAACACGGACACTGACAAATACTGATCTGATCAACTATGTCCGCCAAGAAACATTAATCAGTGAAAAGTCTAGCAATCACTTATGCAGTGTTAAAAACTTAATTGTTGAATCCTCAGACTAGTTCGTTTTGTTTCCGTATGGCGAGCTCAGGCTAATTTGAATAATCGGCGTTCAAGGAGTAGTCTGCACAAGAAATATGTTTTGGAAAGGTATTTTCTCACCTGATCGTAGACTTGAATATGCCCCTTCTGTAACTTCAACCTCTCTTTCTATCGTACAAAATATCATTCATTCAAGTTATGAGACATAGAGATGTCTTGATTACTTATTTTCACGAAAGGATTTTGTTTCCACTTTTGTCTGCACAAGGACACCATCTTCTCCAGCCAGGTTTTATACTCTGTCCACATTTTAGACACAAAGTTGATCAGCTTTTATTTGCAACAGAATTACAATTGTGGAATTTGGTCATATTTAAATATTAATGACTGTCCTGGACCTACAGCAATGACACACAAAATGTTTTCAAAAGTCGTTTGCTGCAGAACGCGTCTGTATATAAGAAAGGGATGAAGTAAATATCGACTACTGGTACAGTCTTTTCTTATTTTCAATGGTACTATGACAATTTACGTATATATTAAATAACGTTAGTTCTAGTGCAACTCACGTTCACTTTCTAAGGTGTATGTTATGTACACACTAGACACAATATTGTTTTGAAACAATAAAAGCCCGTTTGTATTGCTAAGCATGGTTAACCGAGATGGAAAATTAGGTTCCGTGTACTTTAGTTTCGTTATTAATTTCAACTCAAAACCAAATCTATTAATGAGACCCCAGATATCCTCTAATCGACACGTTCCGGAAAGGTTAAAATTAACTACGACAGAGTAGGAGCACGTGATGACGATAATTAAAGTCTAGGCAAAGACGTTAATGTCAAATATTTTACTTCGATTTGTTTAAAAATAAAATTTTCTTATTTGGCCAAAGCGAATTTAGAGAATAATTCAACCTGTTGTTTTGATAGAAAAATGAGCCATACAACTAACAATTTGGTCTCTGCGCAAAGTGTCGACCCTGAAAAGCCTAAGCATGCAGTGCAGTCTAACCCAGACAGACACGTTTAAACCTCCTGTGGATTTTCTGTATCAGAAATTATTTCTCTATCCCTCTATCCCTCGGAGACGGAATTTGTCGGGCCGGATCAGTCTGCGCGGACAGTGCAGGCTGATCTGGTCGATACATTACGCAGATGCCATATTGTTAGTGTTCTCGCGGGATGGCTCATTTGGCGATTATAGAGAATAATTCAACCGGTCGTTTTGTTAGTAAAATGATTTAAATGAAGTAAATTTAACTCTAATACTGTGTACACACAGAATTGTTACCGTAGAATAGAAATCCGCAGAGTCCGAGTGGTTTTAGCGTTTTGGATTTGTAACCGGGCGTCCCAGGTTCGATCCCCAGTCGCGTCGCGGTAGTCATGGTTAAATTGCCCTTGGACAAGGCACATTTCATAGCATATTACTGGTTTCCCAGACTAACCAAGGTGTTGTCAAGTAAATCTTAAGGCAATTTTAAATGCATCTGGATAACATTAATTACACACGTTTGTGAGTGTCGTATAGTGGAAGAACACCCGAAAGTGTATATATCAAAGCTGGTCTCCTTTGCGGCTAATAATTTCTGCTCAGAGGAAGCACAACTATATTTCCATGGATCAAATAGCTAGGAATCCCACTGTTGCTTTAAAAAATTATTCCAGCATGGGTATCCTATCACTTCTGAAGTGTAAAGGAAACCTCCAGTGAAAGTAGTTCTAAACCGTTCGAGGTAAATACTTGAAATGATCCAATGTCATTCAGGTCACAATCCTGTTTTCCGTGTAAATCAACTACTTTCAACCCTCGATGTTTTCAAAGCTTGTCTGCTGCAGGTGCATCATAATGCGTCTGCATATTTGAAAGGGTTGATCTCTGTAGTAAGTATATGGAATAAAAGTTAATTGTCTTCCTCAATGAGCAATGTATTTGTAGAAACCATTTTGTTCAAAGTGCATGTACATATTTTATCCAGTAAATAATGTCTAAACTATATAGTCAAACACATAGGTTACCCTGACCCACAATAGCTACGTACTGGTGTGCACTTTGATAACGGTGAACGGTATAATAGGCAAGCCAATTTCGTGACAGAAATGCACAACTTAAAACTCCAGACTATTTTACAACCCCCATTGATACACTACGGCAATTACGCTGCTTCAATTGTAAGATAACCTTTTACACTTTCTGACTTATTGCACTAACATACCAAGTTGGTCATCACTGGTTCTTACTGGCCATTCAAAACAGGCTTCGATTCCTTACTTCGTCTGAGACCTGATCGGAATAATTTCATTTTAAATGAAGTTTTGAAACTTATTTCTATTTATTAATTCGAACCACCCGAAAACTGACCTGTTAATCGAAAATTAGAACGAAAATAAACATAATAATAATAACCGATAACCGTTTATAAACATGATGCGTTTGTTAACACTTTCGCTGGTATAAAGTTTATTTGCAAATATTGCAGATTTAGGTGAGACAGAACGAGCTGTCTCACCTGAAATCGACATTATTCGCCACTTAAACATTACATTTTACCAAACTTCCTGTTCGACGAATAGTGTAGACAGGGTCGTCTAATCATCCTTTAGTTATCATTCGATGTATTAGTAACGCGCAAAAAAAAGCTGTATTCTTCAAAAAGAGGGATTGTATAAACTGTTACGCTGTTAAATATTTGTAAAATCTTTTTAAAAAATGTACATATGAATTTTCTTTCTTTGCTATAAACATATTGTTTGTTTTTTAATGCAATGAGATATATTGTATTGTATTGTATAACATATAAGATAAGAAATAAAAAAGGGAACAGTAATATATTTTATACGCAACCGTAGATAGATATAAATTGATCTTTTCTTTTGTAATGTGAAATCATAAACGTAGAAATACAAGATGTCTATAGCAATATACAATAATAAATGTCCATCTGATCATTCAGTATTAACGGTAGACACTGTACTGTAACACGGGATTGGCGTTTTATGTGTTCTTTAGTAACCCATTGGCATCGATAATTCAATGACATATTAGGACTTGAGCATTAACTATTAATCCATGTTATTACATTAACGTTTATTTTCGTATGGAATCATGACATAGTATACAGAAATAGATACAGTTTATATTGTTGAAGAAATGCATGTCTGTTGACTCGGGAGTACAATGCGATAGCATTGAATACTCATGCATGCATAACCCTATATTGTTTCTGTTTTTCTACAGATTGTTTTTGTGTTCGGTGCTACTATTTTCAGGAATTTCAAGTTGATCTATCACTCATTTAATCTCACATGTCTTTAATCCATGAGTTTCTAGGTATGCATCGATTGCCCACCCCATCCCCTATGACTGTTTTCTTAATTTAACCAATCTGTTAACATTGTTCTTTCTAAATCACAATGTTGGTATGATAAAACTGATAACATAGAACATATGTAATTATCAAGTATTCATATAACATTTCGGGCGTCGTTCCACTCCCAAGCGATATTCGTATGTCTTTCAATTTTATTTTATTTTGTCTGAGGGATGATTTGTTAGATGAATGTGGCATCATATAACAGCTTTCAAGACATGTTCGTTTTGAGACTCGCCCAATAAAACGCAATTAATATCAAATGACGAATTGTATCGTTGATTGTTGGTGTTACCATTCTCCAGGGCCATGAATTGTGCTAGTATAATAAACTCCATCACCCACACACTTTCTGAAGCCTCCACAAAATCGACTTTTGAAATATTATGACAAAAAGGAGAAATTGCTCACGTTGCACACACGTCCAAGCTAGCATCCTAGTTCTAGTTATTGTGCACTTCACATCTTCAGATTACATTATTGAAGTAGACGCCTTCGAAAATAGGTGAGAAAATGGCATTACAAAACGATTAGACAACGAGATATCATTCCAAAATTAGGCTCGGTAAGGTTGTGGTTCATGGGCAACGCACATTGCAAACTCGAATCTATGTTGACAATGAATACGTACTATTTATGTTTGTTTTATTTTCAGTTATGCTGATAATTTCCGACCTTGATGTGGTATATCAGATCCACGTATTGCGATGTTTTGTCTTGTCGAATCTGTGTACTGTGAAGTTTGTTTTGTTTGTCTGGTGTTTTAAGCCATTTGGAACATTGTGTCAGTTATATCATCACATTGATAGTTTATTTAGTCATAAACCCTATGTAAACAAACACGCACTAGACACTCAATCAGGATCGCCAAGAGTGGAGATTGAACCCGGGACGCGCGTTTCCAAATTCACCCTCGCTAACCGGCAAATGGATAGAAGCAGTACACATATATAAACATTTGTCTTATATTAATTCAACTTGACAGCAAATGCCATTATCGCGACCATCAGGGGAGTATTCACAGAAGCTGGATGTTCGCTCCGTTTGCCGACAAATCAAACATGCCGAGCCAAGTGTTAAGAAGTATCACAGTGTTTCCATGTCGCCGATCATCGACAGCTATACATGTAAGGCGTGTTGTGTTCGTGGTTTGTAAGTAGTATAGTTTAACACCATACAATATTTTTGCAGAGTATATATTCTGATCATGCTGCGCAGATTCTAATCCTGTTTTACAAAATGACCCGAACCTTGAACACGTGACGCAGCTGTCGTATTGTTTCTGGAACCATCCCACTCAACAGCCAACTAAATAACTAACTGTATATGTGGTTTATTACAGCCTTAAGTAAATAATAATACGATGATGTAGTACTGCGACGACATAACCCTTTTCCCACACAGCTTGTATAGTTTACAGATTGTATATTTATATAGATAATATTCTCTTGTCCTGAAACTTTCTGTGAATAATTGGCAGTTTGGATCCAGACTTTACTGCACGAATGCTATGGTTACTCTGGATAAACAATGCAGTAACCATGTATAAACCATTTCCGACATATGAAAATTGTCAAGAAAACATATAGGTTAATATAGGAAAAGTCTATAAATCGAGGGTAAGTTATTGTACAGGATTAAAACATCGTTGAAAACAGAGACATTGTTGATTTTCCAGCTTTTGTCACAGTTGTTTAAGAAGTCATCTGTTGCAGATGCTTCTGCATGTTGATAATGTTTTATGTTGTCTGGAATACCCCTAAAATATACACCTACACGGCACACTATAACCGATCTTTAGAGGTCTAACATTTTTTGACAACTCTACGGTGTAACTCTTAATAATAACTCTGAGGTGTTACTCTCACTGACAACTCGGGAGTGATAATAAAGTAGTATTTGAAAAAAAAACCAATTGAACATTTAATAACATGTTTTTGTCAAATTTGGAAGTTAGTAAGTAATATATATCCCAATGACGTTTGTGGTAAGAATGCGTTAACCAACTCTGCAAGAAAGAAAATGCTGTCAGAATCAGTATTTTGCGTTATTCTGATAAACTTTTTCTCATTTGCGACGGAATTTAACCGTTCTTGCTTAAGATGTCTTCCACGTACTTGGTTATCTAATGGCCAAAGGAATAAAAACGAAACTCGTATTCGACTAATTTGGACATCCATGTTGATACAACAAGGACAGTGTCTTTATTTTCTGTTTACAAAATGTCTACATTTCCTACCATAATTGAGCTGCCAAAAATGTACTTCTTTGGTATATACGCTAGTGGTTAACATATTTCTTTGGTTCTAAAGCACCTTTGTGTAATGCACAATTGTCCATATGCCAGCTCGTATTGTAATTTGGATGAAATTGCCAATATAACTTCTTGGCTGTGTGACATTCATTGGTCTATCTACATGTAGTTCGCTCAGAAAAGAATTCTCAATGTTTTATTTGTTTGTTTGGAGTTTAACGCCGTTTTAACAGCTTTGGTCATATCACGGCGGTCAATGCACCTTCCCATGTTTTCCTGGCTTACCCACACCAGTACTTACAAAAAATTCTTTCGAAGCCACTGACTACTTTCTCACATAAATCAGAGGTGCTCAATGTTTTAATTATAATGGAAATAGGAAGTAATTATATATGGCCGCAAAGACGTTTATATCCACCCATCTGAAATGCAGTCCTACACTTTTCAACTGTCTATATTTCTTTAAAATCATAATGAACACAAACTAGTTTAATAAAGAAAGTACTAAAGTTAAGGTCATCTACCCATTGTCAGATCATATGACGTCTATAGCGTTTAAAACATTGGTTACATTATGAAGCAATCTAACCCCAAATCTAAACTTCTCTAGATCTGATGACTGCCTCATACAGGTCGGCTCGAATTGACATTTAAGTCCACTGATCAAATTGTCGCTTACCAACTCGTTCGGATTAAAACAGGTAAGATATGCAATATAAATAAACCAGATAGAGAAGCGGTGCTTGCCGAGTTTTCCGATGGTAAAGAACCGGGCGTTGGTTGAATCGGGATATTTCACTGGACGAAAAGCCCGAGCATGTTCTCATGATAATGTAAGTGTTCGAGACGACTTGTTATGCGGTGTAGTCATATTCAATATATGTACAACGAAGTATTTTTGTCTAATTGTAATCAAAATAACTGTGCAAATTGCAAGTGGTTGAATAATTTAATAGATATCCTACAAATTTAGACCAAACATTAGTATTTGTATTCTTCATGTTATACAATGTTGAAGTTCATAAACTTAGGCACAATAAAACGCATTGCAACTCTTGTGAATATATATATTAGAGTCTCGGCGAAGATTGTTTGCGGCGGCTATTTTATAATGATTTTAGGTGTCTAGTAACCTACGTTAGCAACTGTGAAATTAAGGCGGATAGATTCACATTCATTTCGGAAGTGCAAAAGTCGTTTAACTCACGTACAACGGTTTGAGACTATTTTTCTTTAATTCACTGCTATTTCAATTTAATTTGTGTGATGCCCAGGTAATAGTTACCCATTATAAGTATAAGGTGTGTAAAACAATGAACTTATCTTGTATGACAGGGCTAAATTCATCAGGGAGTGGCCTACGTAAACTGTCAGAGCTACATATATATGTGCGAGTACTGTGATGTAACAGGCTATCCAGGCTATCAACTCAGTATATATAATCGGGTTGTTATTCGGTTAGGGAGTTCGACTTCGGCCGGCACTCAATGTCACATACATGTATACGCATTAAATAACATTGTGGGCACAGCATTTGTGTTTGTTTTGCTTTTAGCCACATGTATGGCGTCCCGCGAGAAAACCAACAGTGTGCGTAAAGTATCGACCCGGATCAGCCTTAGCATGCCGCGAAGGCTCACCCGGTTAAACACTGTTCGCCTCCTGTGGATTTTCTCTTTCAATAATCATTAGTCTATACCTCTATCTTCCTGAGACAAAAAGTCTCGGCCCGGATCAGTCTGCGCGGACTGCGCAGGCTGATCTGGTGCGATAAATTACGCAGAGGCCATACTGTTTGTTTTCTTGCGGGATGGCTCATTATTTGGTTCACTATAATGACAGCTTCAATGCAAAACATAATCCATGTTTCATGTATAAGTTTAACCATTGTCCACACTCAAACGCTTCTAACATAATGGCTAAAGGAGAAATTGCTTATGATGAGCAATTTCCCATTTTGTCAACAATGTTTTCCTCCTAATTCACTAAATTTGCTTTCATTTATATAGAGTTTCCATATGTGTACCAATATATGTTTAAAGTCGTCTGCTGCAGATTGTTTGTACGTGGGAGAGGGTTAGCTATAGTCCATATACTGATATATTATCACGTAGAATATACATGGTACTTATCAATCCCCCTTTCCAGTCTTACCCTTTCAGAAAAATGTATCCCTTTTCCACTTACAATAAATCTGCAGCAGACGACTTTGAAAACGTGGTGACACAAACCTGAAAAATCTCCATAAAAGATAGCTTAATTGTTAAATTAAGTTGAAAACAATGTGACAAATGGAGAAATTGCTCCTCGTGAGCAATTTCACCTTTGGGCCACTTTGTTTTCAAAGTTCGTCTGTTGCTGCTTTTACGTCAAGAATGCGTATGCCGGCATACTAGTACTCTTGCCATCGGGTTTTCCCTTCACGTGGAATATTTCCCCGATCAAGGCATACAATCATTTTGATAAAACACAACAAAGCCCGAATAAATACCAACATATCCTGATTTAATTATATGAAAAGTAATTTAAAATCCAATTCAAACGGATCGAGAATGTAATGATACAATAAGATACCGAACTGTAACAAATAGTCTTAACCTTCTATTATTTATACTAATTATCTAATCTGAATATTGACTCATTAAAAAAGGCATTAAGGTTGGTTTTCGCAGAGGACCGCTTGTATGTATAATTTGGCTTTAATTGCGATTAACTTTGAAATCACCGGTGGTCGATGTTCTACTCACGTGGCTTATATTTCGAAGTACTTCTTAAAAAGTTTAATTTGGCTTTAATTGCGATTAACTTTGAAATCACCGGTGGTCGATGTTCTAGTCACGTGGCTTATATTTCGAAGGACTTCTTGAAAGGTCACTAGCGTTTCTAGCATTGTAACCGCCGTGGTGGTTTAGTGGAAGAGTGTCCGCCTCGGGTGCCGGAGGTCGCTGGTTCGAGCTTCGTTATGGTCATACAAAACACTTCAAAAAGGTAGTAAATGCTGCCCTCCGTAGCACTGACGGTTGGGAGTTTAGTATAAAGACTGATTGACTGGTGTCAAAAGAAATGGATCAGTAACCCTGGTGACTTACCCAGGAAATGCCATGACATAACTGAACAAGTGTTGAAAGTGGCGTAAAACACCAACCAATCCTTGCCTTATCCTTATCATTTTTCACTACAGGGCAGGACTTGATACGGAAATCAGCATATCGTCTTGTTAGGGGGATAAAAGGCTTTACAATTGATAACAGAATCCTTCGCAAATAGAACTCGTAATTATGCACACATACATGTACGGCATTCAATTACAGCTCGTAATCTCGCACATGTACATGTACGGCATTGTATAACAGCTCGTAATATCGCACACGTACATGTACGGCATTGAAATACAGCTCGAAATCTTGCACAAAAACATGTACGGTATTCACTTACAGCTCGGAATTGTGCATACATACATATACGGCTTTCACTTACAGCTCGTTATCGTGCACACATACATGTACGGCTTTCACTTACAGCTCGTAATCGTGCACACATACATATACGGTATTCACTTAGAGCTCATAATCGTGCACACATACATGTACGGTATTCACTTACACCTCGTAATCGTGCACACATACATGTACGGCTTTC
>JAUELF010205044.1:0-24255 GCA_031471495.1 Clinocardium nuttallii | reverse complement strand
TTATGCTAATTGATGACTAAAGTAGGGAACTATTTTGTGTCTTCGTACCTGTTTACGTACGTTCCAGCATAACGTGATGTGACGTCATTTATTCATATTCTACAGTGTGGAATAAGAATTTTATTTCACTGATAGAACACAGTATTTTATCATAAAATAAGTTATTCTCATAGTTGAAAGAAGACATCTAGTTGGAGAAGGTTTAACACCCTTATTAAAGCGTCCGCACGAGACGACTTTCGAAAACACTGTGGCAAAAAGAAGACATTTATCACAATGAGCAATTTCTCCTTTTGTCAAAATATTTTCAGCCAACTCTTTTTAATAATTACACTTTCATGTATAGTAACTTTTCCGTATCTTTGCTCAGGAGTTCAAAATGTAATCTGCTGCAGATTTGTTGGATGTGGGAAAGGGTAAATTAAATTAATAAGTTTTTAAGCCTTCTGTATCAGACGCATTCCTACAACAAAAGTTGATTTTTTTTGTTTGTGTACAAGGTTTTCAGTTTATTCTTTTAAAAAATAAATTAATAAAATGGATATTTTTCGGCGTAATTTGCAAAATTGGAACAGAAATTTTGCAATAATGGAGATCCCTGCATTTGCGAAATTAATAATTCTAGTAAAGATTTAGCGAAATATATAATTCTGCTTATCGAAAGCTATCTATATTGGTGAATAAATGAAATGTCAAATAACTGTTGCGAAATGGAGAGTTCTGCATTAAGTTTTGCGAACTTGATTATACTGATTATCGAAAACTAGCGATATGAAGGAATAAATGAATGTCAGCACACTGTTGCGAAATGTGGATTAATTGGTACATATATTATATCATCAATATATACATGTCAACTTTCTCGATAAAAGTAAAACGAACGTATTGAGAGCAATGATTTTAAAGGTGACTACTTTATATTTCCACATGTACATAGTTTATGTTAGTTTGGAGAAGATGTCGCTTAATCACAAACCATTTTTAAGCCAGTAACTAGTAGGATATATTTAGAATATGAGACTGTCTATGTAATGATGAAAATGAAAAAAAAATATTTTGATTATCCAAACATTGAAGATTTGCAATTTAGCGACATAAACTATGCTTTGATATGAATTATAATAAAATAAAAAAAAATCTATGAAGCTTTGAGACGTCAGGCGATTAAAGATCTTTGTGCACACTCTTTTTGTATTATTTTGGACTCGCGATAACTCGAACATACGATAATTCGAGTATATCGATTAGCTCGAACCAAGTTGTGGAACGGCGCTGTCCTTTGAAAACAGCATATCAACAGCTCTGATTAATCGGACGAGAATTCAGGGCTGCTTCTACGTTGCTTTCTTTAAATGCTTGTATCAGTGGCTTTCCTTACACTTAACCCGTTCCCTCATACGACAATTCTGCAGCAGACGACTTTGAACATGTTTTGTTAAAAAATTAGAAAATCTCTATAATTTGAATTGACAACCTATGACTAAAAGCTCGTTTTAAGCAATTTCTTCTTTTGTCACTATGTTTTCAAAAAACCTTTTGCTGCAGATGCGTCATAAAGCGTCTATATGAGGGAAAGGGTTAACTTAAACGAATGAATTACACAAAATATAGCCTTTCTTAATGTTGAATGACAGTTAAGAAGACTCTGACGAGACGATGCGTATGCACAGGTTCCATCTGAGTTCTCTCACGTTCATAGATGCTTGATACAACAGTATATCTGCTATAATATCACGTCCATGAGTTCCCCTAGTTCATGTGTCCTGGCTCTTTAGCATAATAACTTAACATAGCAATGTACCAAGGCCACTTGCTACCTTTACACATAATACATTTAGCCCATTTGTGTCAATCATTGGATAAGGCGAACGACCGATCCGGGATTCTAACTCACGACCCTGCATTAATATCCCTGGAAGTTACCGCCTAAGCTGTCGTGGCTCGACGCATTCTCGCATGACACTATTCGTAGATGCAATACGACCTGTTTTCGCCCGGCGCGAAATAATAATAACGTACGAACAAGACAGTTTGCCTCCTTTCAAAGACTTGTTGATAAATGTAAGATCTTACAGAAAACTAAGTAATTTTCATAGTTGTCGAGAAGGTTTAAACCCATATTAAAGCGTCTGCAAGTGTCGACTTTTGAAAAACACCGTGGCAATTGTGAAAATATTCAAAAGTCAACTCTTGCTAATAATTACACTTTCATGTATAGAAATGTTCTTAATTTTTACTCACGTGTTCAAAATATTATCTGCTGCAGATTTGTTGAATGTGGGAAAGGGTAAATTCAATTACAGACTCTGACTGTACAATCCTTGAAAACAAAGTGTTTAAGCCTTCTGCATCAGAGGCATGCCTACAACAACAGTTGATTGTTTGTCTGTATGTACAAGGTTTTCAGTTCATTCTTTAATTAGAGAGTAATCTGAAAGCGAAATGGTCTTAAACGAAAATAATATTTACAGAATATCAATTTCATTAATTCCATCAATCGTCTTCAATCATATATATATATATTACTATTCTAAACAAATGTCGTTGAATATTTTCTCGAACATATTTCCGTTCAATTCTCCCTTCAATAACGCAGTTAGATGGGTTTTCGATATTTGGAATTGAATTTCATCCGTTACGGTCTTCAACTTACATTAAAGCAACCAGTCAACTGTATTCCTAAGCACGAACTACAGTTAGCCAAGTACGGTCGTCTAAATATTTGCCGGAAATTAATGCGCATCGGAAAGTAGTGCGAGTTATTGTTTAAATGCCATACCAGAAGTACGGACTCTAGCGGGACTATATCTGCCGCTGAACATCGAGTCGATTTATTTAGTTTGTTATTATAGTAATAGTGAAATGGTTCGCTCAGTTATATTAGTGTTGAATGGAAAATAGGTTAGCTAGAACGTGTAGTCCGATAAGCTTGGTTACCGTTTCGTACTAATACTGTAACTTCTAATTCGTTATTATTGGCGCTGTATTTTTTACTTAGACATGGTATATAGTTATCGTGAATAACATATTGTTTCTATTATATTATGGGATTTATAACACCGGACTTGATTTGAATTTTTTATTGAAGATCGGGCCGTGACAAGGACTATATTTCAGGTATGTAATATTTATTTTATTCAACGAAGTGATAATAAATAATGTAAAACATTGAAAAACTGCTTTAATACAGGAAAGATTATATGATAGGGAAATTATTGAAAAATCCCATATACAATAAATACACTAACTTAAATCATTGAGAATAATGCTAAAATGTTAATCAATATGTCTAATAGTAATACAAACAATTATGATAATAGTACTTTTTCTCACAAAAAAGTATTATTTAAGATGATGTATGATGATACTACTACTACTACTACTACAACTACTACTACTACTACTAATAATAATAATAACAATAATAATAGTAATAATAATAAGCATAGTTTTATTTCATCTATTCTTTTCAATTCCACCGGTTTGATATTAAAGAAATAAGCACACAAAGTTATGTTAGATTAACAATAAATAGTTGGAGAAGGGATGGTATAGGGGGCTATCTATACATATATAATCATATATACACCTCTTTTAAGTAAGAACTTTTAAAACATCGTTGCACATGTATAAACACTTTCTTTAAAAAATAATATATGTTTTATGGCGTAAGGTTCAAAATATTGTGGCAAATGGAGAAATTGCTCATTATTCCATGTGCCACAATGTTTCCAAATCAAATCTGCGACAGAGACGTTAGAAAAAAAGTCGGTAGGTTTTTTTCCGAATTCATATATTTAATGCAACTAGAGATACTGATAATCATTTCCTTTAGAGTATATTTATTACTAAGTGAGTTAGCCACAACAAGGAAACTTCTACTCTCTAGAAATATGACATCTTTTTTTAGCACTTTATAGACAAATCAGTGAGCTAGACGCATACTTCGATCTTTTCAAAAACAGTTTGTTTTGCTCTTAACACCACGGTTTATTCTTATTTATGAGTTTGGCGACCCCTGAAATATCATTGTAAAGGAAGCCTTTTAAATGATGATAAAGACGACGACTGAGCTTAAATTTAAATCCAGCTTCTGTTCTTGTTGAATCAAATTCCAAATTGTGACTTCTGTTACATGATTAAAAGAAATTCTCACAATACAGGCTTTTAGATAAATAGAAATATGAGCATTGTTGATTAGAACATTAACCCTTTCCCACATATAAGTGCATTTTTTCACATTTTTTGCAGCAGAAAACCTTTGAAAAACAAGAAATTGCTCATGATGGGCAAATTCCTCCTTTTAACAGAATGTTGTCAACTCTATACAATAATTGAACCATTTGTTATAAAGAGGTTTCGTTTTGTTGCCGAGATGATTTCAAAGTCGTCTGCTGCAGACGTGTTGTACGTCAGAAAGGGTTAACGTTTATGTAATGGTAAAATGAGTATGTTACTAAACTTCCCCTCGTCGATAATTAATGTGCTTTAAATAACCCTTTCCAAAATACAACAAATCTGCACCAGACGACTTTGAAAACAATTCAAAATGATGGAAAATCTCCATAAAAGAAGGTATAATTATTGAAAAAAGTTGAAAGGTGAAATTGCCAGTTTTGAGCAATTTCACCTTTTGTCAAAATGTGTTTATAAGTCGTCTGCTGCAGATGCGTCAGAAAGCGTCTACGCGTGGGAAAGAGTTACGCACAGCGCTGTCAAACGTAAGCTTTCACCCTTTCACTGATAAAAACAATATATATAGCAGCAGACGACTCTTGAAAACTGCACGTAAAAAGATGAAATTTCCTGAAAAGTAACAATGCTGTTCCCTGACTGTCTCAAGTTAAAACTGCTGTAAACGTTGTCTGACGCCGCTTCAACATTAAGAATTTAAAAACATTGTGAAAAAGGGGGAAAATGTATCTTTATGAGATAATTGATCCTTAGTTACCATTTTTTCCAATTATGCATCCAAGTTTTGCTTCCTCTCTTCGAGAGTCTGTATTTGTATTTCTCATATGTTTTACATAATGACTAAAGGAACTATTTCTAGCATGTCAGGTAAAAGGTTAAACTTAGGTGCAAATATTTGAACAGTAATTTATTGTTTCTTCACAGCTATTAGGCATATTTCCGTCCTTTGAATTAATCAGGAAAAACAATAACAATATAAATATAAAATTATAATCACACAAACCTATGTGTTGTTGCATCAATAATAACAAATTACACACCAATCACCAATCATTTAAAGAAATTGAATTGAATACACACACGGTAAAATAATTATTTATGAAAACATGTTAAAGATGCAGTTATCGTAAGTTGAAAACAAATTTTCTATTCTTTTTTTTATTTTTAAATATCATCCTTTGTAAGGCGTCAACAGTCGAAGGTATTTGGAGAATTAGAGCCGCGTGGAGCGACTGTAATGTAGTTATAAATTATTCTTTTTAAATAATGAAAGCTGTAGCCACATATGAGCCGTCTCGCGAGAAAACCAACAGTGGGGTATCTGCGTAAAGTATCGACCAGGATCAGCATGAGTATGCCGCGCCGGCTTATCCAATCCGACACTTTTCGCCTCTTGTGGATGTTTTGTTTCAGGAATCATTACTCTATACATATATCCCCCTGAGACGGAATGTATCGGCCCGGACCAGTCTGCGCGGACAGCGCAGGCTGATCCGGGTCGATACATTACGCAGATGCCATACTATCAGTTTTCTCGCGGGACGACTCATATATATGTGATGTCAACTCTATTAGAGACCGCCTAGTTGGTGTAGTGGTAGAGCGTCCGTCTCGAGTGCGGATGGTCGAGGGTTCGATTCCCTGCTAGGTCATACCAAAGACATTAACAATGGTAGTATTGTATGCACTCCAAGGAGCTTATGGTTGCGGGGTTAGCTAAACTACTGACTGACCGGCTGGTGTCAGGATAAATTTACCACGAAACGCCGTGATATAATTGAAAAATTGTTGAAAGTGGCGTGGCATCAACAATCAACCAAGCAATCATCCTAAAGACATTCTATACCGTTGCGGGAAACGACGTTTCAAAAAACATTTGCAGTTGACGACGTTTTAAAATTAACTCGATATACGCATGTTCAAATTGTACCATAGATATGTAAACACAAATAACGGATTAGGCGCTAGTAGAAGTATTATTTCTAGTAGAATTGCCTTATATTAATTTGTTTCTATCGATTAAGCAATTACAATGCAACTGCACTAGTATTAGCCACATCGGGAGATTTGTGGTTTTTGTTATTGCATTATTGTGGTACGTTCGCGTGCATTAGTTGAAACTTATCTACGTGTACATTACAACGATTGAGAAACACGTTTTCTGCTTTTATTACCCCTTTCCCTGACATGGACGCTTTCTGACGCCCCTGCAGCAGACGACTTTTTGAAAACATAGTGACACAAGAAGAAATTGCACATAACGTGCAATTTCTCCTTTTGCCACAATGTTTTTCACTTTTAGTCATAGGTTATCCATTCAAATATAGAGATGTTCTATGTTTTGACAAAATATGTTCAAAGTCGTCTGCTGGAAAGGGTTAAAGTATTATTGTGTATGGGAAATAGTTAAAAAATGATGAATAAGGAAAGTCTTGTTTATCAAGAAATCTATTAATGTGCATTCACAAAGAACAATCGGGAAGTATGCTTATCATATAGCGTTGCTAAGCAACCCATTTGTCTGGTAATTTCGTGTCAATTGTGTTCTATAGATGGACTATTTTAACCGCGTCATGCGACATGCATCTCTTAGCAACTGAGCACATTGAACATGCAGTCTCACCGGCACTTTCACGGACCATACGTATATATACAATGCACCAGAGGTGTCTTGTCTAGCTGAAATCTATGATGTGTAGCCCTCTTGTTTACCGCCTTTAAACCTTTATGTGAGGCCGAAACGTAGAGATGCTAGAGGAACCATTCCCGTCTGTCAAGGCTCATCTCTTATTTTTCTCCCGGAAGGTAAGCTTATTTCATGATACTCTATTCAAACGAGATATTTTTTCATAATTAAGTCTATTTTTGTTGTGTATGTGGGGTTAATGTACACTAAGGAAAACAAACCCATCCTTAGATAATTTATAATTATGAAAATTGGGAACAAAGCTACTATTGCGCATTCACGTTATTTTATCCAAATATCCGCCTTATTTACAAATTCCTCGTGTATTGCTTCTGTGAGATATTGGCCGACCATGTAAAGCGCATCCAAACGTAAAGTGGGGTTTGGATTTACATTGAGTACAAGTAATTTTGGGTTTTGTGTTTTCTCTAGCACCCCTGCTTTTCTAACATGTTCATTTATATTGGCAGGTTCTAGCATATTATAGAATGTTAAAGATGAAGACAAAAAATTATACTGATCATACGTATTTGTGGGACCTCTGTCTACGATGTTGCCAAATATTTTTTTTAAATATGCGAACGTTTTAATCCATGGTTTTATTTATATTTTACTTTGGATTTTCAACCACTTTCAGCCGTATTTCGGTTTTAAAGTCTACATTTAACTAATCAATGGCAAATTACGCAAAACACATCCGCTGTCATGCTGATCTACCCAAATAGTCCATAAAAAACCTCTGTTTGCACAGAAGAGAATCTTAAGTAAAATATACACGCTCTCCCCCGGAAAACACGTCTAAAAGTTGACACTGTATTTTCACAGCATCATATTTTAAGATCAATTGTATATTTTACACTTATTATTTACATCTACCACAAAGGTAAGCATCTAATTATGATTTTGAATAATAATTCTGTAGTAACGTTGTTTAGCCGGAATGAAAACAATATGGTAGAAAGGTATGCACCTTTTCGTACATGTACATATATAGCATGCTATATTTAATATAGTTTTAGCAAGTTTAAACAAAAAAGCCACATCGAAGTTATCTATGTTTAATATTTTAAAAAGTAGTTATTTACAAAATCGATATTAATAATAGTAAGCAATATCGTCGTTAACATTTCTCGTAAACCTTTTCTATGATAAAGACGACTTTTGATGATTCAGCAGCAGACGACTTTTAAAGCGAATTGTTGGAAAATGAAACACTGCGCTATAAAGATCAATTTCCAATTTTCCTTCAATGTTTTCATCTTGATCAAAATTGCACATGAAGTCGTGAACAATTTACAAATATATCCTCGGATGTTTTCAATACAGACAATCCTAAACTATGATTGAATGATCCAGTTCATGCTAAAACGTTAACAGTTGCCATTTGTGAATAATGTTGGTTTATATCAGTCTGATTGCTTGGAAAGTATGTTGTGTTGAGTACTGGTATGAGAAAGCCAGGAAACGCATGAGTAGGTGAACTGGCCGCAGTGATATGACTATTATTTTATTTTTTATTGAAAACGGTGTTAAACCCCAATCAATCAATCAATCACTCAATCAAATCAGATCAGTCTGTGCATCTAGTCAATCGCATCGGAATATAAACGAGTTGACATAATCTTCTAACAAACTTATTATGCAAATATATGTGAACTGTGTATATCTTGACCAGACCGTGCGGATGCACATGCTGATCTCGATCCACACAAATTAACAAAAATCGATTTATACCGAGTCCCATGGACGGGCTCATTTTATAAATAAACATGATTCGACAAATCTGAACCATTACAGATGATTCGACACATCTGAACCATTACAGATGATTCGACAAATCTGAACCATTACAGATGATACGACATTAATAAAAACAAAAGCACAAAGGGAAAGAACGACAGTGAACAGTTATGGAAATCGAACGCTAGATATTATGCATTGCGTTTAGTTGGTATCAGCGGTCCCCCGCACTTTAGGGACAATAACATATTGTTTTTGGACGCCTTGTTGTTGGAACCGACGACGGAGGCTATCAATTCCGGGGCCATCGCTTCGTTCCGGTGATTGACAAACGTCATTGTGATTAATAGTATTTGTCTTCCTGCAATGATTAAAAATAGTTTATGTTGGAAGGCAGCCAGTTGTTGTAAGTTGTATTACTGCGAGAAAGCCAGGAAACACATGCTAATGTGTACTTGCCGCCGAATAACACTGAATTTGGGTCTTCAGCAATGTCTCATCGCCGAACAGCAATCCGCTATATGCAAAGGCACATACAATCGACTGTATCGGTCTGCTTGAGTTTGTAGACTGCTTCGGATCAACACGAACCTCACATTGACGAAATGAAGTTGGTTTACCTGGTACCCTTTTCAATTTCAAAGTATTGGCACTCTGCACAAACTTGCGGTATAACTTAAAGTATCAGCAAAATATTCCAATTCCTATTCACACTATATAAACTGTTGTCAAAACTTGGCTGCTAAGGCATCATAAGTCAATTCGCTCTGTCTCTGTAATTCTCCATCAAAATATCTCGTTTTTATCTCTTTGTTTAGAAACCACAAGCACATTCGTGTTCGGTAATCGGTAAAAAAACAACAAGACCGCTTTCCGTCGTGCCTACATTATGATAAGTTCCTGCTTGAGACATCTTAAACGAAATGTTCATCATGTGTTATTGTTACTCTTCGCCCGACAGGCACGTTCATCCATTTGATTCAGTTTGCCAAATCAATGAAGGATACACATATTTTAAGAATGTGTCACTTTTTCTTTTGTCCAAAGGGCGAATTCGACCTATAAAATCTTTTAATATTTAAAAGGGTCTATCATCTAGTTTAGATAGAAATATAATAAAAAGTCATTCCTCTTTTGCACGTTCCCCTTTAAGGGCAATTTAATGGCTTCATAGAAGCGGCATCTTCAATACTCGTGGATTTGCCACGCGCTTTTTGACAGCCGTGTTGTTTTAACGCACGCTGGCGTTCCGAGGCAATGTCTAATTTTGATATCAAATTGTCCGACAGTATTTCCATTGAGTGCTTACGATCTGTTTCCCCGCCTTCAGACTTGTTTGTATAGGCACCGATATTTGGAAGAGAAAATCTCTTGTCATTTTGGCATGGAATCGTGAGAACCTGTTCAGTCTGACATGTTATTGAAGCTTTCTTGACCTTCCTGTCAGCGGATTCAACATTACACGTATTTACTACGGATTCCACATTGACTATGTGTTTAGAAGCCGACCTTCTTTTATACAGTTCGCTGACGTCTGTTGGCTCAGTATCGGGGGCGGTGACGTCTATATTTGTACGAAGGACAGCTTTAGTGTGTACATTGTCTGAACCTGTCTTGTTATCATCGGTATCTGACGTTTGGGTCTCCTGATTAATCATCGGTGGTTTTTCTAAATCCGGAAAAACTTTGTAATGCTTAGTTGTCGTGTCGAATCCGCAATATTTTTGGATGAAAGGTGAAACTGCAGCGTCAGGCCTTGACGTCGTGTCAGAAGAGTAGCCTTCCTCGTCTTCCAGTGAGTCAAGGTTCAGACTTTTGAGATTAAAATCAATACCAAGCGTTGCATCCTCCTCCTCCTCCAATGGGACTTTTTTCGGCGTGGCACAAATCGCTACATTCGCCACTTTGACGAATCTCGATCGACCGATTCCGTCCACTCTCACCGGTTTAATGTCATCCAACGTATAACCCTTCTTAGAAAGCCAGTCTTCGACTGACAAACTGAATTTATTGTCCCGGTATTCCAACGACGCTTTACCCTGACCCAGAAGAATTTGTGCGCATGTGATGTTGCCGTGTTTGGTTGCTAGGAGCAACGCTGTGAACCCTTCTTGGTTTCTGGCATCTACGTTGAGACCTAGTCGCCGGAAATGGCGAATCAAAATGTCACACGCTATGTCATTACCAATCCTCGCACTGTACATTAACGGCGTTTGACCTGAAAATGTAAAATACGTTTCTTTTTTTAATCAACAATATTTTCAATTAACTGGTTGAATTTTATTTATAAAACTTTCTCCGATAGTTATGACATTTGACGCATTTGAAAGCACATATTTGAAAACATTGTTAGGTTTAGGGGCAAATAGATCAAAACGAGCTACATGTTACATAGTTGTAGATGGATATTGCCGCTGAATTCTTGCCATGCGATAAAACCCCAATGGTCTTGGTTCAAACGTGCCTACTTGTACCTTGACGGGCTTAACTGTATATCAACTAGTTAAAACCAATTGGGTTTTTATCGCATGGCAAGAATTCAGCGGCATTTTCATTTAACCCTTTCCCATATACATGTTCAACAAATCTGCAGCATACGACTTAGAAGAACATCTGGGGGAAAATATAGAAACTGTATTAAAATAAAAGATAAAAGTATTGAAAATAGTTCATCAAATTGTATATTTGATTGTAATACAAGAAATAAATTTCTATTTGATATGAATATCCTGTATGATGCATTCATCTACAACTTTATAACCTGTGGATCACACCAAGTTCTTCAACAATGATATAATTGAACTCCTTAGCCCACAGGGTTGTGAGGATAGTATTAAGACTGATGCATTGTTAGATAAATCGTTTAATTGTAAGTTGCCAAATAACTGATTGATTGATTGATTTGGGTTTAACGCCGTTTTCAACAAATTTTCTACTGATATGTTTCCTGGCTTGCTCACACCAGTACCCCACACGCCATACTCTCCAAACAACTGGCTGCTTTTTCACATAGACTGTTATCCCATTGATGAAAGACGAATACGCTTCACAGTGACTTTTTTTCAAACGTCGGAAAGAATGTTTGCCGAGCTGGGGATCGAACTCCTGGATTGACAACCCGCGTCGCGACCGACTGAGCTACCAGTATATACTTGTCATATCATTGAAAGCGTCGTAAAACACCATTAAATCAAACAAGCAAATAAATCATCTCTTATTATATTTTCAAAAGCCTGCTACAAAAGCACAATGCCAGTAAACTATTCCTGGAGACGATTTAATGCTTTTACAGGGTAAAAATAAACAACCTATTCTACTTCAATAGCATTCACAAAACATCCTTTTATCTGACATACTGAAAGGAACAATGCTTTGATTATAGAAACCTTTATCTTGTCAAATCAGTAATAATATAATCAAGACTGGAGAACAAATGCTGAAGCCAAGCCACAGGCAAACTCACATCTGAGATTGTGCGTGTCAAACAGCGACTATATCTTCCAAACACTCGGATAAAAGCCGTTGCTGTTTTACTTCCAAACCGCGAATGGAATGGAATATATATGTGATTTAAATACAGGATGCATTTCTATCTTTATATGAGGCGTGTTTTCCATAAGCGTAGTTCAGTTGTCCTAAAGCGGACCATGCTTAAAAAACTTTCAGTTTGCCTCATTTATTAGACTTAGACAAATATGCGTGAAATGAAAATTGAATGGAAAAGATTAAATTGGAAAGAGGTCAAACTCGTGTTTAATAGGATAAATGTGGACATCAAAATATCCGTTTGTAATACAAACATGTACCGTGACCGTGATCTAATTGTCCCTTTGGCAAGACAACTAATTGGCCTATCCATGCACACAGTGGTACTTATTGGCATTTCTAAACTATAAAGGTCCAACTGCTCAGATTCAGAATCTACAAACGTTGACAGAAATTACAAGCAAGCGTGTGTGCGTAATATGTGAACAGCATAGTCTGTGTGAATGCACAGACTGATATGGATATACAGTGTTCACAACATGCAAAGTGTATCTTTTCCAATGGCCGGGCTCAAATAGGCATGAATTGATTCTTGTATCTGCCTGTCGAGCATGCAGTAGGATCGGTTTCGTATAATTAACTCTTACTCCATTGAATAGCTAGAGCCGATATCATAATCGTTCATTGTGGATACGGGCAAGTATAAGCTGAATACAGATACAAAAAACATGGCTTTTGTTGAGTGCTGCATGCACAATATGCATGGGTTTGTTTATCTTTCCCAGGCTTCACGATTCTTGCAAATAACAATTTCTATTTCTGTACTAATAGGTAGTACTAATGTACCCGATTCGGAAGTGATTAACGCTTAATCAGAAAAGTGTTTTCTAAGCATTTGGCATTTCCCATTTACGATGAAGCATTAGTTTAATGTAATTGACATAACGCATTTAAATGCTCTTTTATAAAGTATTAAGTGAATAACATGTATAATTTTAAATATGAATGCAGCATGAAGGATTCGGAATTCTATATTTCGCAAACAGCATTGTACAAAAGGCAATGGCGGGCTTGCATATGTTTCTATTTTTATGTGGAATAACACCATCGATTTTAAGTCTTTCGTGTCCCAATTGAAAGTGAACATCCGTTCCTTTGTGACATCTAACAGGAAACCGTGTCCGTCTTCCTTTGTTATTACAGACAGCGCCACACGGCTTTATCGAACATACTTGATGAGAACAGAGTCACGGGTAAACGTACGGACAGTCAACATTGTACCGGTGTCATTGCATTCAATGACATACTGGTCCATAGAATAAGCTTTAATGAGGACAAAGTCACCGGTCAAATGTGGCAACATTAAACCGGTGTCTCTTTAGACAAGGACATATTGGTTTACAGAACAAGCATGCTGGGAGGAAATATCATTGATCACACGTGTCGATATTTTACCGGTGTCTTGCAGAAAGCTTTATGAGGGCAAAACCACCTCGAAAAGGTGTCGACATGTAATCGGTGTGTGTCACTGCAGACACGGTCATACTGGCTCACGGAACAGACTTTTTTATGAGGGCTACGGCACGGGTAAAACGTACCGAAATTTTACCGATGTCTGCAAACAAGGTCATACTGGTTCACGGAACAAACTTTATGAGGGCAAATACACGGGTAAAACGTACCGACATGTTACCGGTGTCTTGTGCATACAAGGTCATACAGGTTCGCGGAACAAACTTTATGAAGGCAAAGACACGGATAAAACGTACCGACATTTTACCGATGTCTCTGCAGACAAAGTTCACGGTACAAACTTTATAAGGACAAAGACACGGGTAAAACGTACCGACATTAAACCGATGTCTCTGCAGACAAGGTCATACTGGTTCGCGGACCACACTTTATGAGGGCAAAGACACGGGTAAAACGTACCGACGTGTTACCGGTGTCACTGCAGCTAGCTCACCGACATATAACCGATGTCACTGCAGCAAGCTCACCGACATATTACCGATGTCACTGCAGCAAGTTCATGATCCCTGGGTAAACAAACCAGTACTAGGCTAGAAAATGTGCCTAGTGACACTCCACCATGACCGTAGTGCCGCGACCGGGGATCGAACCCGGGGCACCAGGTTTCGAAAGCCCCGACGCTAATCACTCGACCACAGCGGATTTCTATAACAAATTAAGTTACTGGCTACATACTCCATATAGACTAGTTAGCCGCGGAAGAAGAGGTAAACGTTGACAATTTAAACAACCTACACACGTTGACAGATCCTGTGTAGATAATAGTATGAACTGTGTATATATTGATAAGACTGTGCCGATGCAGAGGCTTATCTGAATTTAAACTGTTCACAAAAGTCAACGTTAACCTTTTCCCATTACCGGGCTGATATTTAAAACAAATATCCAATTTGACTTTTAGCCGGACTAACGCGACTCCTGAATTAGTGTGGTTCGTGTGAAAGGTAACAGTTGGCTTCTGTCAACAGTGTAGTCACAAATCAGCATGCCATCACCACAGGCTGATCATTACCCACACTGTTCACTGTCAAAAGCGTGTTAGAAACTTCTGTCAACTTCTGTACATTATAATGGGACATGCTGTGGTCAACCTTCACAGTTCAGAAATGCAATTTGAGCCATCCCGCGATAAAACCAACATTTTGGACTCTACGTAAAGTATCTACCGGGTCAGCCTAAGCATGCGGCACAGGCTTTCCCGGATAGACACTTTTCGCATCCCGAGATTTTTCTGTTTCAGGAATCATTACTCTCTACCTCTATCCCCTTGAGGCGAAATGTGTCGGGCCGGACAGTCTGCGCGGACTGCGTAGGCTGATCTGGGTCGATACATTACACAGAGGCCATAATGTTGGTTTTCTCGCGGGTCGGCTCATTTGTACCTTCTCACATGGACGAGTTCAATGAAACGGTGCTTCATGAAAACCATGCGTTACGTATTTATTACACACGTGGACAAAGACCTGCCTACGATTCAATTCTAAGGGATATGAATAGTTCTGCTTTTTATAAGTTTCATGGAGTAGCTGTCTTATCTTTATCTTCACATGTTGCAGATGCCTAAAATATGGTTTTCGCAGATACATACGCTTCCACTGAAAGTTATCATACCAGTTTCATCCGCAATATCCGGGTCGACATTGTGTTCTTTGACAAGAATTCTTAGAATATCGTTGCAGCGTTTCTCACAGACGTAACTCAAAGCAGTCCGTCCAAAGTCGTCTGCCATATTGACGTCAGCGCCGTGACGTAACAATAGTTTGGCGGTCTTGTCACGTGTGCCCTCCTCCTGTGAAGAAGAAACGAAATATTTATTTGATTGATGTATTGTAAACTAATCCCGTTTTAAACAGTAGATCTGTTTAAGCATGACGACAGGCCCCGATTCGGGTCGAACACTTTTATAAAAAAACTTTATACTAATTACACTAGAAGTAGTTATTTCAAATATTGCAAATATTAGCAGAACATAACATTTCATGTGGAAATATGTCTTCTACGTAAAAGCTGTACTTTGTTTAGTGGACCCGAATTGCATCACAAGAAGCCGTTTGTTATCATAAAAGCCGTTTGTAATCCTAAGAAGCTGTTTGTTATCTTAAGAAGTCGTGTTTTCCTATGAAGCCGTTTGTTTCCCTAAGAAGTCGTTGGTTTTGCTAAAAAGCCGTTTGTTTTCCCAAGAAGCCGTTTGTTTTCCTAATAAGTCGTTCAGTGTGTTAACCTTTTCCCACAATCAGACGCATTTTGACGCCCTGCAGCAGGCAGACGACTTTTGTAAAAAAAAAATGCCACAATGCTTTCGACTCTTATCAATAATGAAACTTTCCCTTATATATGTTTTCCATATTCTTTCCTAGATGATGTAAAAGTCGTCTGCTGCAGATTTGTTGTATGTGGGAAAGGACTAAGCTTACATACAGTTTGCTACCAGTTCGAGTGATACGTGTGTTAGGTAAATCTGAATACCGTCGTTAATGACCAATGGAGGGAAAGCTCTTATAACACTAGAGTAAGATGTGCACAACTAGTCCGGCATCGATCGAATCTGTCGTGGAGAATGGTGACATTGCAATGTATGGTATTATACCGCTCCCCGAACAACTACAAATAATAGGTTTACAATATTCAATTAGTGACACACGTTTACAGTGTTATAATCTCATACTTCAGCCCTAGAATTAAGCGTTGTTAGGAAATGCTGATCAGACATTTCGTGTTTCAAAACTGCTGATATAAAAAAAAATATTGATCATAGAATTTTGTTTTGTTTGTTATTCATTTAACCTCGGATACACTTTTTTAAATAATGGTGATTGATTGATCGTTTGGTGCTTTACGCCGTTTTCAAAATTAGTTTAGTTATATCACGGCAACAGTTAACTTCCTGGGTAAACACATCAATACTAGGCTGGGAAATGTGCCTTGTCCACGTTGACCGTCGTGTCGCGCCAGGTTTCGAATAGAGCGTCCTTTGTTCGATCCTCAGTCGCAGCAATAAATAACCATTCAATGATGGGACTCTATAGGACCAGTGGTGCGACAGCGGCGGAAATTGATTGATTGCTTAATTGGGGGGTTAAACGCCGTTTTCAGGAATTCTTCTGTCATATCACCGCTACCAGTTCACCTACTCATGTGTTTCCTGGCTTTCTCACACCATGAAGTACTCCACACAACATTCTTTCCAAGCAACTGTCTGCTTTTCGACATTAACTGTAAGCCCATTTGTTCGAACTCAAAACCCCTGGATTGACAACTCAAGTCGCTACCGACTGTGCTACCGGGGCTCGGCAAGAGGCGGAAAGATTGAGACCGTTTATGTGTGACGTATGCCTCAACATGTACGAATATTGTTTGGTTGTTCGAATGTGGTTTTACGTCGCTTTACACAGACTTTCAGTTTAATCCCCAGAGCTCTAGATTGCGTTTTGCATGTTCTTAAATTCGTATTTGATATCTAAAGCCTATGTTGTTGGTACTCAAAATAATCGTCTCGTTATACTCGACGATTATGTTTAGTACCAATAACATAGGAGTGTATGCTTGCTAACATATATATCATGGAAGCAAGACCTGTATACTCTTCTTATTTAGTCCGCTGGAATCACGAAACGTCCTGAATTACCGGTACTAGTATATCTATAATGAGACCGATGCGTCAGTCGTAAAACTATCACCGCAACCATTAGCGCCAAGTGGGGGAGGCATAAATGCCAATTTAACGCGATTTATTTAATTAATATAACTCAATTGTTGATTGAACCATGGTTTTCCGCTCACGTGTAGATTGTCAGTAAGTAAGGAAACCATCATTTATTAGCTAATCATAGATATTTCTAGTTTCACTTTTAAAATATCATTTAAATTGAGAGTTATAAATAATTGATGTTTGATGCTTTGGACTTTGTGATCAACGGAGATCCAGTTCATAGTGTGCCTTCTAGCAATCTGATCCGCATATTCCCTGTTCGAAATTGATGCAAAAAAAATCAGACCGCAAGCCTGTGGAAAATGGTTAAGACAAAAACCTGTTCCGATGTTCGGTTGTGACCTGGCTACTATAATGAGAGCCGCATTTGACGAAACGAAGTCTTATCAAATTGTGCCTCAGGTTGGTCCGTACAGTCCCGCTATGTGTTACATATACAAACATTCCTCTTTTGATAACCCCCGAACGTGTAGTCCCACTAGTTTTGCGCCACTGTATGTATCCGTAAAGATGCTAAAACTGTATCCGTAAAGGATGCTAAAACTGTATCCGTAAAGGATGCTAAAACTGTATCCGTAAAGATGCTAAAACTGTGCTAAAACTGTATCCGTAAAGATGCTAAAACTGTATCCGTAAAGGATGCTAAAACTGTATCCGTAAAAGATGCTAAAACTGATAGTTTAAAATACCAATATTCGCCAAACGCGGTTAATTGAGATGCTACATAGAGACAAGAGATCTTGGCATGTCACCCCTCGAACAGTCTAAGATTCAACGCTTCAGTCTGATCTATTCCGACTCTCTTTAGCCTTTTCCAATTTTACATGCGCTCTTGACGTCTCTGCAGCAGACGGATTTTGAAACTTTTATTTATAAGTTGCATATTTATTAGTAAATACTTTAGTCGTCATCTTTAGATTATTTGCATATGTGAAAAGGGGTTTTTTAAATGGCAAATTGGCTTGACGGAAAACGGTTCAAGATTCACGACGAGACAATGTGTATGATTGTATGCACAACTTGATCTGAATTTACCGTGACTAGGTGAACATATCCAGGGGCATTTTTCCTGCGGCTCAGATATGATTAACGATGAGTCCGAAGAATTGAGAATATTGGAAATATTTAAGAATTACAATGCGTTTAGAATGATTGATGGACGTCTAGTGTTATCTACACCATTCGCTCATCAGATACTTGTAGAAGCTTATCGAGACCCGTTCTGACGCTTATCATATTCTTACAATCGTCCCTATCATCAAGATCTTCCTTTCTCAAAAAACGATCAGAAATTGCTTTTTGCGCAACCAGGGCCATTTTCCACCAACCACCTTACTTAGCGCGAAGTTATACTTAAATACTTAAAAGCATATTTCACCATTTGTTTTCCAAATAAAAATGCTTAATATTTCATTTCTTTACAATACTTCAGCAAGGTAATATGTATGTCAACTTTGTCATTTACTTTAAAAGTATCAACCATTCATATTTCACAACATAGTAGTGAAACAAAACTGATGAAATATACTTGTTAGTATTTAGCATTACTGAGATCTAAGTAAAGTCGGTTCAATTGGATCCAGGGAGCGTATTCCGATAATACTAACATATCGAGTGCTCGGTAAGTGCTACTCAAACACTATAAGTTGATTGTTTGATTCCTGACTATAACCAGATTATGTTTACAGTGGACGTTAAAGGTACTGCACTCTAGATGGAGATAACCATTCGGTAATGATGAATCTTCTGTAAATATTGCTTATAGTGACAACGAAGTAGGTAAGTACGTTGGGCAGTACATGTGGAAAATCTGTAAATTAAAAGCCATAAATAAATGTACACAATTTGGCTTACTGGGTATGTTACTGGGTATGTTACTGGGTATGTTTACTGGGTATGTTTACTGGGTATGTTACTGGGTATGATACTGGGTATGTTTACTGGGTATGTTACTTGGTATGTTTACCCAGTAAAATTGAAGCATAAACGATCAATATTTGTATGATTGTGGTATTGGAAAGTGAATAACATTTTAAGACAACTTTTGAACAGTTTTAAAACATTTACTATAATATCTTTTTTCTTGAGTTATATAATTGATCGTTCAATCTTAAACCAGACGTAGGACACATTGTATTTGTCCCCAGTGTTATTAATACAAAACGAAATCTCCCCTTGTTTTTCAAGGAACCATACTATCCACTTCACTGAAATGTCATACCTTGGTATAGCAACAAGCCATCAGTGGCGTCTTGCCATGGAGGTCGCGAGAGTTTACTATATCGACTGCAGACGCCTCCAGGATAAACCTCATCAAGTGTGTTTTTCCGTGTTTGACGGCGTCAAATAAAACACGTGCATCTGAGGTGACGTCCACACCTGTGTCGTTGTAACTGAAAATTTAAAGGAATTTGTGTTAAACCATAGGAGTTGAATAAAAGACATTCCCTGTACACTGAACATATTTAACTCTATCCCACAACACAGACGCTTTTTGACGCCTCTGCAGCAGACGACATTTGAAAGCATTTTGGAGAAAGGCAATTTCAACTATTGTCACAATGTGTTCAACTCTATTGTATGGAGATCGTTCATGAGTTTGCCTATATGTTTTCTGCTGCAAATTTTCTGTATGTGGGAAATGGTTAAAATGGTTAAAAATATTTTGCAAGTATTGATATGATTTTTGAATTTAAAACCAGAACTCATACATCAATTTAAATACAAATCCTGGTACTTAAAAAAACAAACAAGTACAGAACATAACACAACACAGCAGAACAGAATTTGATATGCACACATATATATACAGAAATAGATAAGATGATATACTACTACTGAAACATAGTACTTATGATTAAATACAAATTTTAAAAAAGATTAATTTCAACATGCTCAAACTCGCTCACAGTAATATTACTTGTGTTGAACTCCAGATGGAGATGTTGAAACTGCTGCAAATATTGATTATAGTTACAACAACGTAAGTCATAAATAGTTCTTTGGCTTACTGGTGAGTATATCTACCCAGTAAAAATGAAGCATTTGACAGTTCTATTCTGTAGCGAATTTTAAAGGTGCTGAGCTGCAGATGGTGATCAAAATTTTGAAATGTTGAAATTGCTGCAAAATATTGCTTATAGTGACAACCAAAGAAAGTAATAAATAGTTCAAAACCATTTCGGCTGTAAATGTTGAAAAACAGTCAATTGAAAGTCATGAAAATGTACGAAACTTGGCCTAGCTACTGGTGCGTATATCTACCCAGAAAAAATGAAGCATAAATAATCACAAAGTATATTTTAATTGTACTCCAAGACTATACTACCTATAATGTGGAGCTTAGAAACGTTAACATATGTGTACGATGTGCGTAGAACTATTATATAGGTGCTTCCTATTGCGGGTAAACAAACACATCTTAATGGTATAGCCAGGGTCGTCATGACCCACTAGACACATTTTATTAGAATTAATTACGAGTCCTTATGTCCTTTGGAAATAAACTTCAAATCGTCAACTGCTAAAGTATTCGACTTTAAAACATTTCCATTACTTCAAATCCATGAAATAATGATAACAGGTACAACCATTAATCGACGTGAGCTTTATAAAGTACTTCCAATGAAAGAAAAAATCTAAATTTACGGAACATTATTTACGAGACAAACTATCATTTCCTGCCATTTCCCTTTTTTGTATTTTTTTATTACCCATCACACAACATTTATCAGTTATGTTTGGACTCGTTTTAAAAATAGAAAACGAGTGAAATTACATGCAAAACATCACATTCCAGATTCATTGTTCTTAATTGAGTAGGTATGATCGTAAGTGATAATTTCCTCAAGATTTTATTTGGTTTTGAATGTTCTTTCTATCCAACCGAAACGTAGGAATATCGTGCCTGTGCCATTTATATTTTGTGGACATGATTTTGGGATACATGGTATAGCAAATTTCATACACATTATCTATGGAAGGGAAGGCATAAGGTATCGCTGGATTTTTGCCTATATAAATTCCTTTCTTTTTTCATCGACGAACAAACTAATAACAAACTATTTCATTAAGTTATTAAAGTTACATGATCTGACGATTATCAATGTTTTCAGGACGGCCAGTTTAATTCTAAGTATATGCAGGACCGAATCTACGTCGCTGGTATACATATGGGATGAAGCATTAGATGATCCAACATTTTTATATAATCTGGAAAAGCTAAGTTTTACACATATTTAGACTGTTCAGATGTTATTTTAATATGTCTAACAAAGCAATGTGAAAACTAATATATGTTGTCATGCCAGGTACTTATAAACATATCTCTATATCTTTGCCGTAGCAGGAAATTAAACATGTTATTCTTTCGGAAAGCCTAATTTATGAACTCATTCATTTCACATACTTTTTCGAACTTTGGATGGTAACCATATTTATACCATTATCTACTACCTCAATGTAAACGTTTTGAAAAGTAAATGAGCCGTCCCGCGAGAAAACCAACATTATGGCAGCTGCGTAATGTATCGACCAGATAGCAAGTTCTCCTTTTAGAGACTGATCCGGACCGACACATTACGTCTCCGAGGGATAGAGGTATAGCGAAATGATATCTGAAACAGAAATTCAACAGGAGGCGAAAAGTGTCTATCCGGGTAAGCCTGAGAGGCACGCTTAGGCTGATCGGAGTCGACACTTTACGTAGAGAACACATTGTTGGATTACTGGAACATGTGACATTCCGAAATCAACGTTTAACTAGAACCAATTCCTTAAATGGATCAGTCTTTCGGAAACAGAAAGAAGCAGCACTGCTGCTAATCTCTCTTCGTTATATGATAGCTTCCTTTAAGGTTACAATACATCAAATAAATTCTCATGGCTCATGCATTATGCAAGAAATAATTCACCAGGCGTAAATGAATATCGTCATTTTGGACCGGCGTTAAGCATTCTCTACTTTCATTTTCAAAATACTGAACGTGATCAAATCTATCATTTCCAGTGCATCTTATAAATATTTACAATTAATGAAAACTCAATGTCATATGCATTCTGGTGATGGTATACACTCATGTTTTCTGGTCATGGTATACACTCATTTTTTCTGGTGATGATATACACTCATTTTTACGAAATTAAAAAGTTTGTTAAGGGACTTCTTGGCTCTAGACCAGTATACCGCGTATGTATTTTGAGTTCTTTGACCTTTATAAATCATTTCGAAGCTGATAATACATCAATGTATTTATCGAGGAAACACTCGGACGCTTTCCACGTCATTTATAAGCCCATTAAGACTTCGAGTTATCGACAGTCGACTATTAATGTGAGCCGTTCCACGAGCAAACCAACATTATGGACTCTGCGTAAAGTATCGCTCTAGATCAGCCTCCGCAGTCATTGCAGGCTAACCCGGACAGACACTTCTCGCCTACTATGGATTTTTCTGTTTCAGGAGTCATTACTTTATGCCTCTATCCCCCCGAGACGGAATGTGTCGGCCCGGATTAGCCTGCGCGGACTGCGCAGGCTAATATGGGTCGATACATTACATGGATACAATTATGTTGGTTTTCTCGCAGAACGGCACATATATACAATGAATATTTTCAGTTTTAGAACGGTACTTGAATAATAAAAGGGTAAACAAGGTATCCACAAGTCCGTTGTTATAATTGGAAATACGAAGGACCATCCATTAAATTGCAACCTGTAAGGTTTCCTCGTGAATGATACTTCAATTGTTTGATTTAATTCTCCGTGACACATAAGATGTAAGCTGATACAGAAAACAAAACAGACATGTTGTTATGTGGTTTCTTTTTCCCACATAGTGAAATGACTTTAACCCTGACTTCTTGTACACGGTGTCACCAGTCCCTGACTTCTTGTACACGGTGTCACCAGTCCCTGACTTCTTGTACACGGTGTCACCAGTCCTTATGTTAACACAGTTCTTACATATGAGCCGAATAACGAGAACCTACAGTGTAGACTCTGCATAAAATATCAACGCGGGTTGACAGAACATGTCGCGCAGGCTAACCATGACGTACATATTTTTCGCCTCCTGTGGATTTTCTGTTTCAGGAATCATTACTATATATACCTCTATCCCCCACTGAGACGGTATATGTCGACGCGCAGTCCGCGCAGGCTGATCATGGTCGATACATAACGCAGAGTGAATAATGTTTGTTTTCTCGTGCAACGGCTCCTTTATATAACCTTTACTTTTAAGCATTATCTACTGAGGAGGGAATAATATAGATTGGAGTGCACGAAAGCAGGGTTTGGCCGTGGTGTCTACACTACTCGTTATTGCAGTTAAAAGATGAGCATGATTTTATTTGCAAACGTTTAAGCCATGATTGAGGGCTCACTCTTTCTCCCCACACAGCACATGTACAGAGAACGACTTTGAAAACATCTATGCAAAATATCGAAAGTCTTTATATATTATTGATTTATTGCAGTTAAAGAGAGTTGAAAACATTGTAGCAAAAGGAAATATTTCTCATGTTGAGCAAGTTCTCCTTTTACAAACTGTTTTGAAAATATCTTCTTTCGCAATATCGCCAAACTGCGTTTTAGAAATAATTTGCAAACATTGGAGACACTTTTAATGTTAACAGCACAAATGTGCAAGGACTATTTGTCAAAAATGTTGTTTGATAGAGTGCATTTGTAGAATATATGCCAATACTGGTTAATGTCGTGGATATAGCGTGTAAAGAGGCAATGCAACAGTTGAGTTCGTACAGTAACAGTCGTTATGTGACCGAGTTCCTATTCGAAACAGTATAAACCCCCACGCTTTTCCAACAATTATACTAGAGTTGACAATAAAAACACTTTCACTTTCACATTATGTGACGACCAAGCACCTATTCGAAACACT
>JAUELF010204942.1:0-14221 GCA_031471495.1 Clinocardium nuttallii | reverse complement strand
CATAAAGTCGGTGTTCCAATGGCTTTGCGCAATGAGGATGTAACCTTTCATACCTGCAAAGACCCTATGTGTTAACCTGTTCCCAAATACAACAAGTCGGCAGCAGACAGAGGATGTAACCTTCCATACCTGCAAAGACCCTATGTGTTAACCTGTTCCCAAATACAACACTAAAGACCCTATGTGTTAACCTGTTCCCAAATACAACACATCGGCAGCAGACGACGTTGCAAACAACTGGACAAAAAAGAGAACAAAAGCTATAAGTGCCAGTATGCGTATTTGTAAAATAAAGTTGAAAACACTATGAACAGCTTCTCCCTTTGCCATAATGTTTTCAAAAGTCGTCTGCTGTCGAGGCGACAGAAAGTGTCTGTATGTTGGAAAGGGATACATCAAGATACTCGACTTGCGATTGGCGATCGAACATTGTCTGTGATTCCTAAAGTTATCTGCATTTAGTACAGTTTGGTGTTATTGACATTTTCGCTTACAAAACATTACTAATAGTCAGTTTGGCAATATGCAAATCTGCTACATACTTTTGTTGTCAACATTTCTTCCGTCAAAAGACGACGACAGATGAGCCGTCCAGAGAAACCACCAACATTCAGGACTCTGCGTAAAATGTCGATCCTGATCCGCCTAAGCATGCCGCGCAGGCCAACCCGGACACACACTGTTCGCCTCTTGTGGGTTTTCTGTTTCAGGAATCATAACTCTATACCTTTATCCCCCTAAGACGGAATGTATCGGCCCGGATCAGTCTCCGCGGACAGCGCAGGCTGTTCTGATCGATACATCATAGGAAATACGCCTTGCCAAAGTACTTTCTACCGGGACCCTCCCCTCACTAACCACTCTAACAAGCAATAACAAGAAGTACAGGAAATGGCCGTGGGCAATCAAAGTACAACAAGTCAATGTTACAGTTAAACATATGTATAATTTAACGTATTTTTACACAAATATAACAGTCTATTTACACATAAAAGGACACAATAGTATTTGGTTTAAACTACACTATCATTCGTGAAACAGAACAAAATAATTAATAAACAGAGATAATAGAATCTGAGGGTCAATAAGAGGGTCCCTTAACCCTTTCACTGTTCGACTCGACTGTGTGGAGCACGTGCCACCAGTTTAGACACAGATAAGCCGGCGCTTTTACGCAGACTGGTCAGGCTCTCTACAGTTGACTGTTAAACTCAATATTTTTATTCTGGTATTTTTTAAATTGGCTTTGGACTCTTCCAAAATGCACTGCATTGAAAGGGATATGCAAGCTCTCTGTCTTCGGCATGTATTTAAAAGAATGGTATATCTTTATGGTGAAGATGTTCATTAAAAATATCCTTTTAGGGAAGCGTTAATCTGATACTTCCGGATATTTCTATAAACATTTCACCTTCATGTTGAAAATAACCTTCTTTACTTTGACTGCACAAATTAAAGTGAGCAATGTCATAAAAAAACGTTTGGCAATTGATGTCACATCAACATGCCTTTCAAGTTTCAACATGATTTTTTTTTTAAAACAGAGTGAATATTCATCAAATTGTATGAATTCACATGGAAACTCTTTTCGTAAATACGCTGGGGTTGATTTCCTTATGCAGGGCTGAAAATATCATTTTTAATATTATTCTTAAAAAAGTTTCGTTTTTTTATTAAATGATTCCGTTTCTTTTGATAGTGATCAATGCCAAATAGCAAAACATAACATGGGTCTAGATCAGGGCTTACCTCATCTTTCTTCAAACATCGAGTTTATTAATCTCTGTATATGAGAAGCGTATAACGAATTGGGGTCTTAATGTCACGTGAAGACTCGGGTAAACATATGCATCCACACAGTTCAACTCTCCGTCTATTGATTTAATTAATTTATATATAATTCTTTTGACAAAAAATCCATCGAAATTAAGCCCTATTGGGTTAATGCCAATATAAGTATGGATGTCCTCCCTGGCGCTCATGGTTAGCATTACGACTGACTGGCTGTGGTAAGAACACATGGACCAGTAGTATTGGTAACTTACCCAGGAATCGCCGTTATATAACTGAACAATTGTCGAAATGTGGCGTTACGCACCAAACAGTCAATCACTCATTAATGCCAATATAACTTTACATGATGTCATAGCGGATTGTCATTTAGAGCCGAAATCACCATACGCGCCTCATATCCTCAATAACATCGTCACCGAGACGACGGTTTGGATTAACCAACATATCGGGTTTGGAACAGAAATACTATATGTAAAAAGTAAGTTTTATTTTCTCTAGAGCAACGAAACAACGTATCTAACACACTGTAGTCTACACCGTTTGTGTAATTGTCGGCCATATTAAAGTAAACGAAGACAGACATTACGTTCCTACAATTTTTATTTTCTTTAAATATAGGACGTTATAAACGCATGACATTTGTTTAAAAACAATTAAATGACTTTATAAACGATTGACGAATGAATTCATCATTATAAACGAAAGACGTTGTTTTTTAAATATAAAATAAAGACACTAATAATGTTTTCCTTTGAATCAGTAAATTTCAAAGTTTTGCCAATAAACCAATCCTTCAATGTTTTTCTTTTCGTATATATAATATTTCGATTAAAAAGGGTGAGTTTTTATGCAGCTGATTTTATTGTGAAAAATTAGAACACGTAAGTTTGAGTAATATCTGATGTACCTCCTACTCAAGTATAAATAATGGAAATACTAACAGAGATGGGTGAATCGGTTAACTGTATACATTCCTAGTTGAAATAGTGATCGATTGGGATTGAACACCGATGTAATCCGTGTTTCAGTTATAAGATAGGCCCTGACCGTCTCGCACCAGTATTCGACACAGAATTAATCCCAGACAACTTAACTAATACAGGCATATCTACAACATATCTACACAATGTCAGCCGTCTCGCGAGAAAACCAACATGTTGGACTCTGCGTAAAGTGTCGACCCTGCTCCGCCTAAGCATGACGCGCAGGCTAATCCGGACAGACACCTTTCACCTCTTGTATATTTTCTGTTTCACGAATCATTACTCTATACATCTATCTCCCTGATACGTAATGTGTCGGCACGGATCAGTCTGCACAGACAGCACAGGCTGATCTGGTCTTTACATTACGTAGATGCCATATCGTTGGTTTTCTCGCGGGACGGCTCATATGTTTTCTTTCAAATACAATTCGGAGGAAAATTGCTTAAAACATTTCAATTTTTCATAAGAAAATAAGTTAACATGTATTTCCTTGAATTCAGTATATTAAACAGACCATGAGGACATTTTAAACTAGGTATATAAACAAACATCTAGTGACAACATAAAAGAGATTTCTCTTGCAATCAGGAAGTGACGTCATGAGATTCGTCTTTGAGAAATATGTCCTCAAAATGTTATAACGTGAACAAAGATAGATTTAAAAAAATTCAAAATACCGCTACAAAGCTAGTTTTAAAAATTGTAAAATTAAATAAATATTAATGAAAAGAAAATGAAGTAAATTTTTAACTAAATGTGTCGAAAAACTAAATTGTTCCAATTCGAAACTTGTTAGAAATAAGAGAAAATGGTTCAACGACCATACACATATCAACCTATACCAGACTAAATACCTAACTTCCGGTTGATAATTTTTAACAATTTAACAAATATGGTGATTTTGATGACGTCTGTGTTAAGGTAATTTGAGAAAATAAATTTAACATTTGCAGAACTTGAGCTATCGTTTTGATAAGAATTTGGGAATAAAATGGAAATATAAGAAATTTCCACTGTGTTTTCAGAATGTCGCCTGCTAAAAAGTGTCAACAAGTAATCCGTATCCGGGAAATGGTAAATTACGTCTGATCAGATTCTCCGACTTAAACCAGTCTTCGATAACTTGTCGCAATGTCCGACACAGTTATAATGGTCAATAAATATATCGAAAAGATTTCTTAGACAAACATTTTTAGCATCCGTCTTAAACTATTTTACAGTATTCATCTCCTGTTCTGTATATACTTTGACACTTTTGACCTACACCTTATTCTCGCCACTAGTCGGCGAGGATTTCTGGTCATTTTCTTCGTTAATTATTCTCGCCACTAGTCGGCGAGGATTTCTGGTCATTTCTTCGTTAATTATTCTTTTTCAATATGAGCAAAACGTCCTTACCAATTACACAAATCGATCAGGATATTTGGTCATTCGAAACCATGATCTTGTTCAACACGAGGTAAGAATGTCGATTTTGTGAATGACAATGAGAGAAAAGTAGTTTAGATAAATATCAGACTACATGAATGTAACGAAAACAAGAAAGCCTAGGCAAATAAAAGAAAAAAAGCTTCTATGCCTTGTGTCATTTAAAGAAAAGTAATATTTTTGACAAACACAAGATGATGACGTCAAAGTCAGGTATATTTCCTACGAGCAATACCATTGTTTATTAACATTTATGTTTTAATCTATGTAAGAATGTAAATAAAAGTAAAATCTTAAAGTATGAACAATCACAAAGAAAACTGATCTACTATGTTCACAGACGAAATATTTAATAAATTAATTCAGCAGTTTGTGTTATGTGTTAACACGGCTCAACAACATAGGTGCATATTTATTACAGAGGTCTCGGTCTAGGCCAACGTAGATGTGAGCCGTCCCGCGAGAAAACCAACAGTATGGCCTTTGCGTAATGTAGCGACCTGGATCAGCCTGCGCTGTCCGCGCAGACTGATCCGGGTCGATACATCACGTCTCATGGAGATAGAGATTCCTGTAACAGGAAATCCACAGGAGGCGAAAAGTGTATATCCGGGTAAACCTGCGCGGCATGCTTAGGCTGATCCGGGTCGATACTTTACGCAGATTCCACAATGTTGTTTTTCTGGGTTAGCTAGCCTCATATAGATCTCTATAATTAAGTCAACAAGACCTAATGGTGTGAGTGGTTAAAAGAATAGTCTAAACGAGACATTTCTTTGGAGTACTTCCATCATTGGCTTTGGGGTTAAACAAGGAGTAATATTCATTTCACACACACAACAATTCAGCACCAGCCGACTTTGAAAACTGCAATACAATAATAAGGACAATCTCATTAAATGATTTAATGAGAGAGTCATTGCATAGAGTTGAAACATTACGACAAAAGTAGAAATTGCTCATAACGTTATCATCTGTATTCAATCAACCAAAGCTGTTTTGAAAGTCGTCTGCTGCAGATGTGTCACATGTTTGTGATGCAAGCCCATTCCTATCAAGAACTCTAAATTATTATATCTACATACAATGTACAAAATTGTCGGCCCCTGCCCTTAGAACGAAACGACCAGTTTACGTGGTGTAAAGGGAGCTCCTGCTAGAACTAAATGACTCTTTCCTTACATTCAACTACACATGTTAAGTTATGTCACGCTCCATTACACTGGGAAACAGTGTTTTTGAAAATACTTCTAAATTCATAAAAAATACAATTTTAAGACGTTGAGATTTTCATGTTTAGTAGCATAATTTAATCTTCATTTTTCTGCTCCTACTAAGAAAAGTTTTTACTTTCAGATAACGTTGAAGCTATTTTAGATCTTTAGCTGTAATTGATTAGTCTATTGGCTAACGTTTAACGGGCATACACGTTTACTGAACGTTCCAGAGAACTATAAGGTTACTTTTATAGCGCACGTCGTTTCATAAAAGAGAAGGGGCCAACTAATAGTTTGCACTTTTTTGCTCAAACATGTACAAATATAATATTTCATGAAAATAACATCAATGCAAACACTTCTACCAGCTATAGATAAAATTACACGTTTTTTTATCAGCGCCGTAAACAAATCCTACAAGCTCTTTGTGTTACATGTACCTATTACACTCTAAAACCAAAATACTCGACACGTAATTTGGTTCTAACTATCTCTCTTGTACCAAATCTTACTGAGCTGACTTGGTACTTGGATAGTCAACGTTACTGTGTTTCCTCCAAATACCCATAGTTCAGTACTTCATGCACTTAAGGCATTCATTCTGCTTTACACCACATGTTGGTATCCGTTCGTTTCTCAGCATGTACACGTTGGTACCACTGTCAATTGGGCACCAATGAATCAAGAGATTACCTTTGTACACGCCATTGTCTATATATATAGCAATGACTTTTTCACAGAACACAAGACTTCTTATCCATTGTTAATAGTTGTGCGCAGAGGAGCGAGGTACCACATATTTGACCCGAAATGAGTTCTTGTGTCGTCTCCGTTTCAGTATAATTTAAAGGTTCAATAGCGTAATACTGGTAAGGATACGCTTACAATGTTTTGTCCGGAAAGTGAAGGTTTTAATGAGTATGTGCGTATGTACAGTCCAATCAGAACCTTCACTTTATGCAGTTACAATAGGAACCCTCAACCCCAAAACCCGGCTCCCTGTCTATGTATGTCTAAGCACTTGTCCTCAATGACGCTTCATGTACACATACAGCACGTATAAAACACACGCTTGACAAGCAAGTGGCAATTTTAACAGCTTTATTCCTTTATAAACGACTGGCAACTGTCCGCCCATTTCGAGTTCATTCCGTAAGGACTGCGTCCAACTCTATATATTACGACATCGGGGATTATTTTTTGCTCCTCTCTATCCTCGTGGTTCTAATCATGCGCACTCGACCGAACATTTCCGTCTTTTTAACATCGGCAAACAGAACACCGTGTGTTATTTATGTGTGACAAATATTAAAGGTCTGATGAAACTTCCTAGTGTATGTGACACATAACGTGTACAGTGTCTAGTGTAGTGTACAGTCACATTAAATTGGACTTAAATAACCAAACTTTGTTTTCTAAAATATGTGTTTCCTATATTATAATTTAGATATAGTTTTCTACCATATATAGAGTGTGTAAGTCAACCCATTTAAGCAAATACATTCAGATGTGTATGAATCATGATCTAAGCAATACCTTCGTCTTAAAGACTATGTAAAAAGTTTTGTTTGAAGAATTGCATGTTCATTGGTTAAAGCGAAGACCTCTGGTTTAATTATTTTCAAACACAAGAACAACACTTTTGTTCGTCACCTTTGCTAGATGAGACAGTCAGTCAGTCAAACATCCGGGGACTTTTACACGTCGTCCATGTCGCTTATCGCGTAATCAACGCCTTCCTTGCATGTTTTATAAATATTTAAATTGTTTCGCATTTAGGATTGTTCATGCGTATTTTTATACTGACCATTGTATGTACACGTTTCTCTGTGACCAGCTGTCTCGAGTCCAATATGGTCACTTGATAAGACAGACTGATCGTTATAAATACAGTACGCGGATGTCCATTTACATAGTCATATACAGTACGTATAGTTGATGATCTTTTATATAAAGGTATATTGATATTTCAAATAAATCTTACAGCAAAACATTGAACACATTTTTTCTTGTACACTACACACGTATACATACACAAGTTTGCCTAAAAGTGTACGGTAAAGACATCATAAACATTCATACTTTCTTCCCTGTATTTGTTATGATTCTTTTGTGATGTGAAAATGAAGGTTCTATCCCTTGTACGAAATACCCCTGGTACGAATTACCCTGAATATTTTATTTTTAGTCCTGTGTTATTTTGTTGTGCGCATGTAAAGACAAAAATATCCTGATACAAAACGTTCATAAATGTGTATATTACGCTGCCCTTTTTACACGGAACTATTTACAGTTATTTTCCAGCAGAAATGTACACATGTATACATACGCGAGAACTATTTGTTTTAATTTGGATAGAACTCATCGAAGTTGTTCTGTTATAAACGGTTTAAATGTAAGAAGTTCATCACAGTTTACTACATCTTTGATGAGGTCACTTTTGTGTGTCATTTTGTCCAATCAAACACTAAAATCGCAACCACGTGATTATTACTCATAAACTTGTACTTCGCACAGCACTGCTGAGAAAATAATGTTCCTACTATTCTCAACGTTCCATGCTTCGATCTTTACTCTGCGACCCCATAAAGGCCGCATACAGGGGAAGTGGAGCTGAGGTTTAAACAAAGCGTCATTTAATCTAGAGGTATAAGCACAGAGTTGTGACGTAGAGCTGGGATCCTCCGCCTTCCCGTTGTCCACATATACGAGGAGTTTATCCAGATTGTTCATGTAATCTTTGTAGGCACTCACGCCATCTGTAAACAATAAAACATAGAGACGTGTTGACCCTTTCCCACATACAGCAAATCTGCAGCAGACGACTATGAAAACAATCATGTAAAAAGATGAAAAATCTCTAAAAATGAAAGTATAATTATTGAAAAGAAAGTTGAAAACATTGTGGCAAAAGGTGAAATTACTCGTTTTGAGCCAATTTCTCCTTTTTTCACAATGTTTCAAAAGTCTCCTGCTGACGATGCGTATGCGTCTATAAGAGTGAAAGGGTTAATTTAAACTTATTTTATTTACATGAATTGCGAAACATGGTTTAAGCTTATATTATACGCTTAATGTCTGTTTCCTGGAGACTTAACCAGTACTCACGCCGGTTGTGTGGAAAATCTCATGGTCAGGAACCGCTCATCACGAGTATCGAACCCGGGACTTTGTGTACGAGAGGCCGATGCTCTACCTCTGTCCCACTGTCTTCCACAGTGAGACATTATGCTACCGTAACATAATGTTACACCAAGGAGGTATACACAGTGAGACATGTTGCTACCGTAACGTAATGTTACACCAAGGAGGTATACACAGTGAGACATGTTGCTACCGTAACGTAATGTTACACCGAGGAGGTATACACAGTGAGACATGTTGCTACCGTAACGTAATGTTACACCAATGAGGTATACACAGTGAGACATGTTGCTACCGTAACGTAATGTTACACCAATGAGGTATACACAGTGAGACAGTTAAACTCTATCCTTCCTTAAATTAGTAATTGTACTGAGGAAGCATGCTTCTATTTTGAATGATAAACGTAAACTTATAGATATATATAAATATATGTTAATTTTAATCAATTGTATGTCTTCTGTTTTGTATATGTTACTATGAGATGTTTGTATGTAGTTTACGCCAATGAAATAAAAAAAGAGAACTGTATATTGTGTTTTAAAAATGAAAGACGTGTATTTCAGTGTGGGTTGGTTAAGTTTGATACTACAAATTCTTGCAATACACATTTTAACATTTTAGTATCGTCTGCTTTGAACATATCTCAGACAAAATCTATATCTGAAACAGTGTGGGAAAAGGGAAATGTTCATCGAATCATATATATATATATATACATACATAGAAGAAATGCGTTACGTGCATAACATATAAATCAGCACTGACAAGTGAAATATTGGTTAACCAAATGAACGGTGGCGAGGAATTCGCGATAAATTGATTGTCCTTACAATCTGGCCTGTATCTTTTCAATAATCTGTTCGCATTTTTACCACGCATTCAATAAGGTTTGGCAACTATACAGTCCGATTAGAGTATTAATTCATTTAATAGCAGGACTGTTGTATATCTGATTTTCTAGACGGTGTAATATTCAATGTACGATATTACACGATATTATTATCTCGAGATGCCCATCAAGTATTCGATCATTTCCCAAAGACGGCGCATATTGATGACGACTTTGGTAAACATTGTGGAAAATGGAGAACTTGCTCAAAACACTAATAACACCTTTTCCCACAATATTTTCAACTCGTTATCGAACCTGTTCTTTCAATTACAAACATAATTATAAGGTAAAGGGTTGATTGTAACAAAGCATACTCTTTGAGGCAGTTACCAAATATTATTCTTAAAGTACTACAACGGCCGATTGGCCTTGCTTGTGGTAGGCATGATTGAACTCCAAATAACCATGGAACAATTCCTAGTCAACCACGCGGTTGTCACAAGGGATCTAAGATACATGAACTGATGCCGTGATATAGCTAACATACTGTTGGTTTAAACAATATTTATTATATGACGGCAGAACCCGCCAATCAAGGGATTCTAACCCGGTAACTTTGGAACGAGTGGCCGACGCTCAACCACTGCACCACGGTCTGAAGTACTGTTGAAGACGAGATAACCCTAACCTCACCTAAATTAAAGTCAACTACTCTCACCTTCTCCCTCGCCCTGCCAGGTGTATATTAAAACACCGGAGACTCTCTGTGACCTGCCCAGATCCACCGTAAACACGTCACCGTACAGATTATCCAGGATCGTGCAGTATCGGAGGCCTTGGTCCAACCGTCCGTCTACAGCCTGTCGGGCTCGATCCTGTGACAGATGCCCGGATGTGATGTGACGTTTGTGGTGCCGGGAACTGGTGCTGATCAGTGCTCGTTTGTTAAATGCCAAGTTTTCAACTGGAATAGACAGAAAAAGGTCAAACGATGAGCAACAATCACCCTTTAATGAGAGCTTGTTATTCGCCAAAAGTACAGATCAGTATTCGCGCCAATGGAACATAAAGATGGTCTTTGTTATCGTGAATATTGTCTTATGTTGAAAGTGGAATCATCTGCTAGAATTGTGATCGTTTGTACATGAAAGTGACGCCACCATAAACTTGTAGAACAAGGCGGCAGTAGAACTTATTTAGACTGCGTTAACCCACCTAGGCGTAATTATTCAGGGTGGACACAAACCTGCCTGTGCACCCATCTATGCTAAAGATCCCAACGTTCATTTTTAGTTTAACTTGTTTATATTACATCGATTCCGAAACAAGCTGTAAGCTCATATTAATCACGCTAGATCTCTTGGATACTTATCCAGTACTCGCATCGTTTGTGTGTGGAAAATTCCCAGATACGAGATTCGGACCCGGGACCTTTGGAACGAGGTGCCCACGCTCTACCTCTGCACCACGTTGTCTACCCAGTGGATATTGCTTTACATAAGCTGCTTCAAACCTGTTGTGACTAGTTGGCGAACATTGAACATCCAGATATGATGGAGTATTTGATCTGGATGTTCACTGCTTGCAAATACATTACAGTTCTGCATACAGATAGGATACGTATGTGTTACGGTATACTATCGACATGTATGTTCACGTGTGACATTGTCAAGTAGTTATACACATAGATCGTACATCTTAACAAACAATTGTTCTGTTAATTATGTTATACACATAGATCGTACATCTTAACAAACAATTGTTAATTATGTTAATGTCTTTACGGTCCATTACCTGGTGCACTAATGTTAATTACCATTTTTGACTATTTCTTATGGAATTTGGAATATACCAATTATTTGAACAGTTGTCCGCGCGTGCGATTACGTCCCTGTTTTAAATGGTTCAGCGATTATCATTGGTTCCGATACGCTCCGTTGGCAATGTAAATGTTCAAGTTCAAAAGTCATCCCGTCGACCTCTTCAGTTTGGAATGTTACACAAATACTCATTAAATAACTGTATATAGACTTGAAGAGACGGGTTATAGAAGGGGTATACGGTGAAAAGTATCAACTGATCGGAATGGTAAGTTTATGGGGAGATCAAATGCAATAATTTCTCAATAACCACTGATAATATTACGATTTGAAACTGTGACTTTTTACATGTTAATACTTCTCAAGTATCCCCTGCAAAGTATGTAATGAACTGGTGAAAACTTACCACACGGGGAATCCTCGTTGACCCTCATAAAACCGAACGGACATTTTCCTGAAAATATACAACAATGGATTTTATAACAGAGTATATTTTTTTATAGAACTTCAGCTTTTCCATATCTATTTGACTCATCTAAGAGGTCCTGTTGAAAACACGCATTGAACATGCTTTGTCAATGTAAAGGAGCAATTTCTTTTCTTTTTTCCCATTATGTTTTCTAAGTGTCTCTGCTACAGAGGCGTCAGAAACCGTCTGTATGTGGGAAAGGGTTAACCATTGTTTGAACGTGTATGGAATAGTTTTACTACATATACCAAGGACATAATGTGAACCAGGATGAGACTACAGGAATGTGGATTAGGGTGTGCTGGCCGATTTGTGTCTATATCGTTCGTTAATGTAATTTAAAGATATATCTTTCGATGTTGTAAATGCTGCTTACTTTCGCTTATATATCTGGATGAAAGTAAATAAAAATATACAGGTTATAGATCACCTAAGATGCAGGTAATAAATAACCAAAAATGCAGATAATAAATAACCACCAAAAATGCAGGTTATAAATAACCAAAAATGCAGGAAATAAATAACCAAAATATCAGATAATGGTTCTCAAAAATGCAGATATTGTTTAACAAAAAAATGCAGAATCATTGTTATAAGGTCAGTAAATTGGATGAGAGGGAAATCCATGTTATCTCTATAAACAATGACGAGACGGGAATTTGCCTGTAGATATTGTTTTCTCATATATAGTCTTTACGCTACATTTACGTTTAAAATCACGTTTCTCGGGTCACCCTGGTGTACATATAAAATAGCACACAAAAACATTATCCAAAAACATTTTAAAACCATTTAACACTTTCCCTGATACGGCGACAGTTTGATGCATTCACGATCAACGACAATTTAAAATTAGTTTGGATATATAGAAAAACAAATGTCTTAACAAGCAACTTCTATTCCTTTTTTTTTTTTGAAAGTTTTGATTACGCTTTCAATTCTTCATATTTATTTATTCACACATTTATTATCCATAAATGTTCAAAGCAGACGATTCTTAAAAAAATACCATCTTAGGGGATATGTAAATATAAACTTCAGGGATGTAAGGGTTATTTGAAAATGATAATAGCTGTCTTCTTCAATCCCTGTGATCTCGCCACAAAACCCATTCATACACATCCTTTCTACATTCAAATATAGCTTCCAAATATACACGAGACGTTCGAAAAGGGTTCCTGCTACTCCTCCATGATATTGACCCGAACCTCCTCGGTACCGAGGCTATTATACACTATTAGTATGAATGACCTGGGGGTACCGAGGGTATTATACCCTATTAGTATGAATGACCTGGGGGTACCGAGCTATTATACACTATTAGTATGAATGACCTGGGGGTACCGAGGCTATTATACATTATTAATATGAATGACCTGGGGGTACCGAGGCTATTATACACTATTAGTATGAATGACCTGGGGTACCGAGGCTATCATACATTATTAGTATGAATGACCTGGGGTACCGAGGCTATCATACATTATTAGTATGAATGACCTGGGGGTACCGAGGCTATTATACCCTATTAGTATGAATGACCTGGGGTACCGAGGCTATCATACACTATTAGTATGAATGGCCTGGGGTACCGAGGCTATCATACACTATAGTATGAATGACCTGGGGGTACCGAGTCTATCATACACTATTAGTATGAACGACATGGGGTACCGAGGATGACGCAACATCTATTTATATAGCATACATGCATTGTCATCTTATTTAAACTGAACGGAATTTGTACTAATTTAAAGTTATTTATTTAACAAGACCAGATTTAAGCTCATATTAATCACGCTCGGCGTCAATTTCCTGAGTTCCGTTTAACCTCGGTATTTATTTACCGCATATATAAACTCGGCGATCCCTTCTCAGCATTGTTCATGAATGTGTCGGTTAAGGCCCGAAAATCCACGAACAAAAGCGATCTCTAACATAGGATGTTCTTCCTTAGTGCGAATCTTGGTGCATATGCTAAAATGTCCACGTTTACATTTGGGCTGACGTGTTCAACAGACAAATGCTATTATTTTGCTAAAATGTACAACTTTTCTTGTGAAAGAAAGAACAGACGTTTGAAAATGTTATGGGTTTTTTTCTCATAACATTTAAACTTTATATTTTAATCACAATTGTATTCAAAGAAGGTGACTTTCAAAATATCGTTACAGTGGCATTTACCCTTCCCTTCATGCGGATATAGTTGGACGTGCAGCAGACGACTGTTATTTTTTTTTTTTTTTTAAATAACCAGTTTCACCTATTACTACAATGCTTTCAATTATAATTAGCAATTCTGCTTTCGTTAAAAATATTGTTTTTAATCTTTGCCTATGTATTTCCAAAGAAGTGTTCTACATATTTGGCGTATAGGGGAAAGGGTACAATGTATAATTCGTAAGGAAATCGGGTAATTGTTAGCAACAACCTTGAGTTTGCGATTGCCGTAATAAGAGCCGTCCCGCGAGAAAACCAACATTAAGGCATCTGCGTAATGTATCGACCAGATCAGCCTGCGCTGTCCG
>JAUELF010204834.1:0-14221 GCA_031471495.1 Clinocardium nuttallii | reverse complement strand
CTTTGGTAATTGCCATTAATGCGCCTAAAGCCCTGAGAGCCTTACCCGATAATGTTTTCGTGGCATCAATAAATGACACACTCTTTGTTAAAACAACTCCGATGTAGTTAAAGCTGTAGACAAAGCTATAGCATATTCCATTTAAAGATTTAAAATTTGAATTGATCTGTCTGTCGCGAAAATAAATTACTCCGCTTAGAACTTTTTGTTTTGGCTGAGCTGCCTGTGTTATTTGGAACGTAGTACTCAAATCCGGTACTACTTCGTTATCAATTGGGTAGTCTGTTGACTCTGGAACGGCTGTCCAAAAAGAGAACACTACGTTCACATACGTTCTATTTTGCTAAAACATATTAATATAGGAATAGCGAACAATGTACTAGTATGATATATCATACATATGCTTCATAATAATAATTAGTTTTATAGTGTACAGGGTAATCTTGGTAATCAGTATTTTTAAAAAATATCCTTATAATGCGCCAATTAAAAAAAGAATTTTGTCCGACCATGTTAACCCTTTCCCTCGTATATTCGCTTTCTGACGCCTCTGCAGCAGACAGCTTTTTGAAAACATAGTGACACAAGAAGAAATTAATCAAAACGAGCAATTTCTCCTTTTGTCACAATGTTTTCCACTTTAAGTCCTAGGTTATCCATTCAATTATAGATATTTTCTATTTTTGACATAATATGTTCAAAGTCGTCTGCTGCAGAATTGTCGTATGAAGGAAAGGGTTGACGACGTCCTGGTTCTATTCCTATTCGCGATGACCATAATTTAGTGCCCGACCCTTTGGACTAGACACAATCCCTAGCCTAGTAGTGGTAAGTCACATACCCTAGGGTATTAATGAGTTCGTTTTACGATCTCGTCGTCATTATATATAAATATATTCGATTACGCAACCCCATGATATAACATTAAAACCTATTCAAAACTGACGCCGCGTTTCCACGCGTTATCACTAACATTTAGAAGCGCACGTTTGCTGTCGATACCTATTTCTTTCAGTAGACTCTTACATGTTCAAAATCGCACAACTTCGTTTTTCGTTCTTGAAGAGTTTTTGGAATATTTTAATAAATAGATGGCAAACAGTGCTGGTGTCAGGTGAGACAGCTCGCCAAGAGCTAACTCATCTTTATATGTATTGTTTCCCAAAAACTCGATTTTGCCATTGGCCCTTAAGGGGTTTATGTTAAACTAGGTTATTTTGTCATGGATTTTAATTTAATTGTTTGACATAAATGCTATTTCTTAATTGATGGTTGTAATCTCTACGAATCTTGTTGTCTTAATACATACTACCGATGAGGTAAGTTGCACGCTAACGTGAGATCCGCGGAGATTTGAATTTAATTATCGAAACCGATGTTTGATAGTTCTAGACATAACGTATTCCGATTATCTAGCTCCCTGTCCCTACTGTTTGGTTAAAACAGTGATCGAGGTATGAGAAACATATGTTTCTATCGTGACTTGCGACGTAGTACGCGCTCTTCCTCCCCCAGACGGATCTGCTGATCTTTTAATTTAGTTTTATTCAAATCATATTCTATTGCTTTTTCATGTAATATATATGTATACGTTAATCCACAGAGCCGAACGTTAGATGATCTTCAACTATAATTAAATTAAATACGTGGCAAAGAAAACAAATGTCAGGTCTACAAGTGCGTTGACAATATTAGCAACAGCGCTTTCTACCACAGCTATCGTTTAAACACAATTTGATTCGCACTCTAAACATATTTAATTTAACCAAAAAATGCAAAGCAAAATAATATCAACTCGTTGAAAACAATTCAACATGTAGGTTTTAAACTAAACGCGATTTCTGCGACAGATGTATTCGAAATCGCTGGGCATTACGACTCATCTATTGGCTTTGCACACTCGAAACGATAGAGTTACTTAAACCATCTTCTAACAAAGGCTCTAATGTCTGTCATAACCGCCTACAACTTAAATACAATGGGTTTTAACGAAACCCTGAGCGCCAAAGAGGGAAACCCATTACTACCATGTTTAGGTCAAATTACGCCATATAGTCCCGAAAGAAACTCTGTTTACGTAGAAATCAGTGAATACCATCACCAGAATGTATTGAATATATGACATTGAGTTTAAATTCATTGTAAATTTGTATAGGATGCACTGGACATTATTGATTTGATCACTTTTAGTAGTGTGATCTTGATTGAAAGTGAAAGTAGAAAATGCTAAACACAGGTTTTGTCCGGGCCCGATTTGGTCCAAAACTGAAGGGTAACAATTTTCGCCTGGTGATTTATTTCTTGCATAAGGCCATGACCCCATTTTCTTTGGATTGTTTTAAAGCTTAGAGAACACTCTTTTTAATGATATATGGTGTTCTACATGAAAAACGCTTAGAAAGTGTGACAATTGACGACTGAAACTCGTCGACTTATATGGAAACAAAGAAGGTATTTATTTGGTGTATTGCTGCATTTACATTTTGTAAGGTATTTGGTATGACCTGGCCGGGGATCGATTTAAGGATGTGGGGTGACTTCTCTAGTTTTAAAACGTCATGAAAACAGTTAACGTTCAACCACTGTTAATCATATTCCTTATCAGTCAAATGATCTCGTACAAAATTATTCTAAAACGAATACAACCCGGTATTGAATATGTTGGAGCGAATTCTAATTTATTCTGTTCGATATTTGAGCCGTCCCGCGAGAAAACCAACGTTGTGAACTCTGCGTAAACTATCGACCCGGATCAGCTGACGCATGCCATGCAGACTTACCCGGTTAGACACTTTTCGCCTCTTTTGATTTTTGTTTCAGGAAGCATTACTCTTTACCCCTATCCCTCTGAGACGAAATGTGTCGGACCGGATCAGTCTGCGCGGACTGGACAGGCTGATCTTGTTCGAGTCATTACGCAGAGGCCATAATGTTGGTTTCCTCGCGGAACGGATCTTTTGTCAATATTTCTGCTCGCGTGCCTCGTAATGAGTTCATTTATCGGTTCGTGCAACATGACATTCGGATTGTTAGATTGTTTTTTATCAATGTTTTGGGATTTCAAAGACAACTCTTTGCATTACGTTAATACTTTTAATTTTCGGATATCAGGTCTGTTCAGTTTAAAGCTTGTTTTTGCCATGCCTAGTATTTTTGAATTTCAATTAGTACTTATATCTCCGTTTATCGTATTTAGTCTCTGAATCATTACATTATACTTTCTTAACTACTTTATGTGTTAAATTTATACAAGGATTGTCAAGTACGCTTCGATGTTGAAGAGCGTCCGCCTCGGGTGCATGAGATTGAGTTTTTGATCTACGGCGAGGTCATACCAAATACTTAAAATGGAAGCAATGGCTTTCCCTCCTTGGTGCTCATGATTGTAGGGTTGACATAAGGACCGCGTCGCTGGTGTCCGGATAAATCGACCAGTAGTACGGGTAACTGACCAAGTAAAGGTAGTGCGGGTAACTTACCCAGGAAAGGCCGTGATATAAATGGTAAAATAGTTGAAAAATACCAAGTGAGCACATATAATGTTCTTGTGTCAAGCATATCACAGATTTTAAAAACATCCATATTATCAAGTTGTCCTTTTAATAGGTTCTGAGTTGTATTGAACAAATAGCTGAAGGGGATTTGAAATACAGAACATATATACTAGAAAGAAATTAGTACTGACATCTGATTTGATCCATTCGTTGATTGGAGGTAAGCAATATCACCAACTACACATATTCCGCTCTATCAAATAAAGACCTTCCCTGTTCGCCGTGTAGGAGGGCAGCCTTAACTACCATGTTTAACGGGTCAAACAAAATACTTTAAAAAAGGTAGTTATGACTGCGCTTCGTGGCGCTCCGGTTGGCGGGGTTATAACGACTGACTGGCTGATGTCAGGATATATGGACCAGTAGTACTGGTAACTTACCCAGTTAAAACGCCAGATATAACTAAACAATCGTTGAAAGCAGCGTAAATCACCATACAATCCGACGTTATGACCAAAAGTTGACTATTCATGTATGTAATTAGATGGTAAATACTATTCATGTCAATACCAATATGTTGTTTATTTGGGTTTTATGCCGAATTCAACATTATTTCAGTTATGACACGGTGACATTTCACTTATTAGTGATCCCTGGGAAATGTGTCTTGCCCAAGGGCCCTCGACCATGACCACAGCGCCGCGACTGGTGATCGAACCGGGACGCCCAGTTTCAAATCCCGACGCTAAACATTAGGCCGGATTCCTATACCGATATGCATGGCAATACTTATATCTATTGAAATGTATTTATATGTTGTGAAGATATATCTTAACCCTTTCCATCATACAGACGCTTTCTGACGCCTCTGCAGCATGAGATTTTTTAAAACATTTTGACAAAATGAGAAATTTCTCCTTTTGTAAAAAAGTTTGTTTTTTTAAATATTACACATTCATTTACAAATGTTTTCTACATGCCTTGATGTTTTAAAATTCGTATGTTGTCGCTTTGTTGTATGTTGGTAATGGTGTTATAATTTGTTTCTTGGTAACACTAGTCTAGGAAGTTTACCTACACAATGGGCTTTCTTGACACATTTTACTCAACATGAATCAATACAACGTTCTGTTTTACTTAGTATGAACTTTAAGTCATAGTTTCAACAGGTGTTCTTGTTTGAATAAGCAGACAATAATTCCTTTTAACGTGTTCAGTGCTGAATGTTTACAGTCGGCTTGGCAAGCATTGCAGTAGAAGTATTCTAACATCCCATTCTAGGAAAAGCTGGAATAAATATTGAGTTGAGCAACAATCAGTAAAGAGCCTGGTCCCACGGTGGGACTATTTGAGTCGTCTCGCGAGAAAACCAACAGTGTGGTCTTTACGTTAATTATCGATCCGGATCAGTTTAAACATGCCATGAAGGATAACACGGACAGACACATTTCGTCTCTTGTGGATTTTCTGTTTCATAATAATTTCTCTATACCTTTATTCCTAAGAAACGGACTGTCTCGGCCCGGATCAGTCTGCGCGGATACATTACGCAGGTGCCATAGTGTTGGTTTTCTCGCGGGACGGCTCATATACTGGTGAAAAAGGCTTCACACATTTGGTTACATAAACCAAACGGTTAAGATGATTCCAGCGACTCGAACGCTTACTGATCACGTCTGGCGAACATTCTTTTACAACATATGTTCCAGCAGCTAAAATGTTAAGATAATGTCAGCGAGCGAAGCGACTGGAATGCATCGCAGACCACGATGATGGTAAAGGCTTCACACAATCGGTTCGAACAATCAACATGTTAAGATGATGTGATGCGACTGGAACGCTTTACTGGTCAAGATGCCGGTATAGCTCTACTCAGTCGGTTCCTAGAGCCATAATGTTAGATGAAGTCACCGACTAGAACGCATCGGTGAACAAGATGGTGGAACAGGCTTCTCAAAATCGGTTCCAACAGCTCATAGGTAAAGGCGATTCCTTGGCAATTAGAACGTCTCAATAGACAAAGCGGTGGTACAGGCTTTACCAAATCAGCCCCATTAGTCAACATGTAAAGATGATGTCTGCAACTGGAATTATTTAATGGACACGGCTTTGGTACAGGCTTTACAAAATCGGCACCAGCGGTCCCGACAAAATGCTGGTACAAAGATCACAAGAGCCAAAGTGTTAATACGATGTCTGCGATTAAAACGCCTCGCTCCAGCAGCCAAAGGGTCAAGAAGATGCCAAGGACAGGGACGCATCGCTGAACACGGTGTTGACTGACGGATATTATATAAGATGGCATTAAATTGTTCGATTATTCCTGTTCTTTCTTCCGCTTCCGTTCAAATGTGGATCATTAAGTACTGAGATATTAATAAGTTGTGGCAGCCAAAAATGATATGCATTCATTTGGTTGTGTGTTTCAATGCATTAGCATTATTTATAACATATACAAACAAAATAAACGGTTTGTTTTGAAATTGAATTCTTTTATAAATAGAACCTTTTAGATACATGCGTTGAACATTTGTATTTCACCATAGTCTACCATAAAACTTAGCTAAAGGAGAGATCTGAATAAGGAGGCACAATATGGTATTTGTTCGCAATACGAAGAACTTCTTATTACATTATCAAACTCTCTGTTGTGTGTACGTACAATAATCGTTTCCTCGAGAAAGTTCTATTAAGTACGGACAACATAGGTTTTATTGGTCAAATAAGTTTACTTTGACATAAAAGTAATCCCTGATTCATATCTAAGCACACGTATTCCAATTATGAAGACGGCACACTAACCAGCGAAATGACGGTCCCGTTAAATGATACTTATATTTCATCACTTTTGTTGTGATGCGATATAAATTATCACAAACTTCCTTTCTATCCATATTCTATAGGGTTTCTCTAATAAGTCTTCCGAACAACGGCCGATCGACATTCATGAATGCTTCACCAGGCTTACAAAATGACGAAGACTGATTCCAGAGTTAATGAAATATGTATACAGAGTCAGGTCTTTTGTACCGGAGTCTATCGTCATCATTCAATATACCCAATTCAAAGAGGCTTTTAATCAGGAAAAATTGTGTTAATGAATTAATCAAGTTGATTGGCAGTATGCACTTTTTCATCTAGTTGACAGAAATCACTCAATAAATGACATGTGTTCGTTCATACAGAACACTGTTTCTATACCGTAACATACGAAACTATTAGGATAAAATGTCACGTACGTCAAATATAAGTACAGTGAACTCGCGATATCTCAACATCAATGGGATTTATAAATATATATACATAAATAGGCAAAATTAAAGTACACATGTATAAATATTGCATATATTTGAAAACAATTGTCGCAAATGGAGTTATTTATCATTCAGAGCAATTTTTTGATTTGCCGCAAGGTTTTCAGAAATTGTCTGTAATAGCGGCGTCAGAAAGCGCGTGCAAGTGGAAAAGGATTAATATGAATGATGCGCGTCTATCTATTAATTGGTTTGTCGTAGTACACTACTAGAGTTGTATTTGTCAACAGAGACGTCGCCTAAATATCAAATACCGAGGTAGGATGCACCCATGCTGTCGTCACAATGTTGCTTTCAAAATAGTATAAAGTAAATAATTTCCTTTACTTATCAGAAATGCGTATCTAACTAGAACAGTAGTTCATAGTGATATCTCGAGGACATAGATCACGCCTTTAATTAACGAGTTGTTGGTTTGGTGTGTTGCAAGAACGCTAGTAGGCCAGAACGCCAGTACGTCAGGCCGCCATCCAGTAGAACATCAGCACGTGAGTACACTAGAACACCAGCACGCAGGTACACTAGAACACAAGCACGTATGTACACTAGAACGCCAACACGCCAGAACGCCATCTCGAAAGAACACCAGACCGCCAGAACGCACCAACTCAAGCACATTAGAACGCCCGTATCACCGAACGCGTATATGGAAACAACCCCCGAAGAAAGCTTAAGGATGTGGGCTTTAGTGTGTGTGTCCAAGAAAAACCATATGGACAGTTCTATAAACATTCACCATGTAAAGAAGCAGACGAGTAAAGAATATATCTACCGATGAAGGACTTGGAGAGTAAAGCGCGCGTTGTCATTATATTTTATTTTTCAACGGGTGATATGTCTTCTGTAACAAGTATCCCTTTAGTCAGGGCTTGCGATCACATACTCTCTTATCGCAAATTTTAAGCAGACATTCCATTATTGAAAATGAATCTTGTGCAGATTGGCTTTATTACACAATGTGTGTAATAAAGCCCCTAAAAATGCCGTCTTTAATTATATTTCATTTACCTAAAGGTACAACGGGGGCTACACATCCCCAAGGAATCCAACACCCAACCTTTTCTTGTGTCAATGTGTCTAGCGCCATTCGTCTTTCATCAGTGGTCTAATTAGTATATGTTATACGAGAAGGAGCTCGATTCCTGGAAAGACTGTTACGTATGGTACATATGTGAAAAAGCTTGTTAGCTGAATATGTTACCATGGTATAACTGCAATTCCATTTAAACACGTTTATGTTCAAACAACTCAATCAATTAAGACCAGCTTTGGTTCGAATAAATTTTGATACAAACGCATGTGTTAAATTTGGCCAGATATACGAAATGAATCGTCACAAATATAGGCTGTAGAGAATTAAGCAAATTGCATGTTTTGTAATAAGACGATGTCAAGAAACGAAACGCCTCATAGGATAGGCTGACTGACGGATATTGTATAAAATGGCATTAAATTGTTCGATTATTCCAGAGCTTTCTTCTCTTTCCGTTCTTCTGCGGGTCATGCTGTACTGAGATATTAATGAGTTTTGGCTGACATATATACGAGCCGTTCCACGAGAAAACCAACAGTGTTGACTCTGCGTCAAATATCGACCCGGATCAGCCTAAGCATGCCGCGCAGGCTAACCGGGACAGACACTTCCCGCCTCCTGTTTGAGGAATCATTACTCTATACCTCGTAAATTGCATGATTTGTAATAAGAGAATGTGATGAAACGAAACTCTTCATAGGATCGGTTGACTGACGGATATTGTATAAAATAGCATTGAATTGTTCGATTATTCCAGCCGTTATACGAGAAAACCAACATTGTCAACTATGCGTAAAGTATCGACTCGGATCAGCCTAAGCATGCCGCGCTGGCTAACCGGGACAGACACTTTTCGACTCCTGGGGCTATTCTGTTTCAGGATGCATTACTGTATACATATATGTCCCTAAGACAGTCTGTGTTAAACCGGATTAGCCGCACGGACTGCGCATGCTGATCCGAATCGATACATTACGCATATACCATAATGCTGGTTTTCTCGTGGAACAGCTGACATACATTCAAGCAAAATGTTTAAGCTAACATAGCTTTCTCCCTTAGAACTTTCTCCAAAAGAGTTATTGTAAAACACGTTTTGTGACTTTGTGAGATACAAAGAAATGCGTAACCCCAAACTATCAACGGGCAAGTATAACTAAATTATATTATTACGATTTGAAATGCACAAAGTTTGCTAGTGAAATAGGCACATTCGCGTTTGCAGGGATGGGTTATATTTTGTTTGATGTATTCATATATAGTTAACCATGGTAACAGTGTGACTGATTAAAGGTTAGGTGATCGGGTTGTATTTGAACTCCGCCTTTTGCCGCTAGTGTCGTAGACATAGGTCAACAGTGTAGATATTAAGAATAACGTGCAGTAAAGTCAACTTGAACCATTCGGCACCTCTCGGCAGATCTCGATACCTTGCATCTAACGTAGTCAACCGAGGAACGCTGATTAAACGTGAACCTTTCACACGGATTTGATTGATTGGGGTTTAACGCCGCTTTTTAACAATTCTTTAGTCATATCACGGCGGCCAGTTCTCCTATGTATGTCCTGGTTTTCTGATACGATTACTTCACACAGCAATCTTTCTAAGCAACTTGCTTCTTTTCAACATAGACTGTTAGCCCATTGGTGGAAAAAACGCTTGTGGCATTGTTTTTTATCATACGTCGGAAAGAACCCCTGGACTGACAACGCGAGTCGCTCCCGACTGAGCTACATGTGTACCGGGACCTAGCTAATGTCAAAGTGAACATTGTCCCTGACCGTGGCTCAAATGTATGTGAGAGAATGCATATGTCTGTGCCCTTTAGTTGTTTCAATGAAAAGAGATATAACAAACGCATAATCACCGTAAGACCCAATGCTTCCTTTGATTGCATTCAGTATAGCGGGTATAACATTGCGACCGATCTATCGGTGTCAGGATCGAAATGAACTTCATCGGCGATGTAGAGGTACAGCGTACGCCTCGGTGCGGAACGTAGCGGGTTAGATCCCCTGTCCGGCCATATCAAAGACTTTGAAACAAATTGTAGTAATATTTGCCCTCATTTGCTCTCGATTTGCGGGTATTGCATTACGACTGACTGGCTGGTGTAGGGATAAAAGGACCAGCTAAACTGGTAGCTTTCCCAGCAAACACCGTGATATAACTGAACAATTCTTTAAAATGGCGTAAAAACACCAAACAATTAATCAGTCAATCTGGATAGATATAATAACACTTGTATTGCTGATAAAGTATCAACGCCGTGACATAACTGAAATTCTAGCCAAAGCGACATAAAACACCATACAAAGAAACAGTTCACATGTCAGTTTATGCATCGGATGCGCTTATTAGTTTGAGACTGCGCTTACCAAAGAGGTCTTTGAACGGCACATGACATTAGTAACACAGCTATGAGGTATAACGATAGTGTTTATTTTGAAGCCGATCTAGATTCACAGAAGTCGGCTCAACAAATATCATATGGGTAAACTAACCGAACAGGCTCGCGTGAACCGTTAGGTACAGCGAACTCGCGATATCTCGAACATGAATTGTCCTAGTTAATACCTTTGAGTCGAGTATTCACCAATTACAATGCTGGTTAAACATAAATGAATTTTCATAATTAACACCTTAGAGTTAAGTATTCAGAAATTACAAGGCTGGTAACACATCAATGAATTTAGCGTAAATTCAAGACACACGAACTCGTCGATAACTCGAAGTTATTTATGAGAGCCTTTCGAGTTCAAGTTATCGCGGGTTATCGCGAGTTATCGCGGGTTATCGCGAGTCCACAGTATATAGTTGTTTTTTTTGTTGTTAACGCGTTTTTCCATATTATTTCAGTTATATCACGGCGACAGTCCACTTCTTCATGAACCGTGTGTGTAAAGAAACAAGCGCTAGGCTACGAAATATGCCTTTCCATATGGCCCTCCATCATTACCGCCGCGGCGGGGAATCGAACCAGGGTCGACCGGTTATAAGTTTCCCGACCCTAACTACTCGACCACGGCGGACTCCTTCACATTATATAGTAAATTGATTTTGTATATTCCCCAAGCGGCTGGCCAATTTACACAGAAAATAATAATTGTTGGTCAACTGATAGTATGAATTCGATATAGAGTTCGTTATCACTGTAGTAAAAGGAGGCATAACTCGTTTTTTTAGAACGAATTCATTAGTCATTTGTGGTCTGTATCAGGGAAAGGGTAAATTGACTTCAGAATAGTAGTCGAACCCTAGGTAATATCCGTTTGGTATCCTATTCGGATGACCATGTCCTGATACGAGGCCTGTATTTATTTGTTTTATTTCGTGTTATCGTCACACCGGGGTCATCTAATATGATTGAGTTGATTAATTCTGTAAAGAGCTGCAGTATAGCGTGGTAATATTTGTTGGATTACTTTTGTTCGCAGTTTGTCCAACTGTGTAGACTCAATTGACATGTGTACGCATATGTAGCGCAATATTTAGTGTTGGATTACTCATTTTGTGTGTTTTTACAGTAATTGTAAACCAAACTAATTTTGGTAAACGTTGCTACAAAAAGGGAAATTGCTCATGATGAGAACTTTCTTCTTTTGTTACACTATCTAATAATTAAACTCTCCTTTATGGAGAGTTGTTGTATGTGGGAAAGGGTTAACCAGGGTCGTATTGAGATTATCCCAACACTTCAAACACTCGGGCATGTGCTAGTATAATCAACCAATCACATAACAGCTTGTGACAAGCACTCGCCTTACGTTCAGTGTGATACAACCAATCAAATAACAGCTTGTGACAAGCACTCGCCTTACGTTCGGTGTGATACAATCAATCAAATAACAGCTTGTGACAAGCACTCGCCTTACGTTCGGTGTGATACAACCAAGTACGCATGCTGAGTGCATGAACACATAAAACATATCCGCTCTTACTGTTAGTGAGTCCGGACTTCTTGTGATACTAAGACCGACTCGCTGACGCACGCAGTTTGTGGTTGTTTAAATAATTCAACTGTAATTTAAATCAAAGTTCTGAAGGATCTGTTAACGAATTATTAATAGTGTTTAATGATTGCTGGTCAATAAACAGCGGGAAACCTTCACTGTAGAGTGTCGGAAGATCATCAGAGACACAGTTAAAAGACACGGTTAATTCCAAATGCATACGCACAGTACTGCCGAACGTGAAAATCGATCCACTTTCCTATATATATAATCTACATTCCGGCAAATTTATAGTTTTATAATTTTATTTTTGATTAAATATATTTAATTTTAGTCATAACAGATGAGAACAAAATGTGAAAATTGAGAAAACAAATTATCGGCAGAGCAAAAGGACTATTTTAAGCAGTTGAAGTAGTAGATAAAGATAGGTGTACCCAAAGTTAACGTGGTCATGCGAGGACAAATTGAAACCAAACGCTTAGAAGAAATATTTTTTGAGAAAAAACAATTCGTAAAAAATCAGGCTTCAAATAATGTGCTATCATAAAACAATCGCATGAGCCTTTTGCACTACGGAAAAAACAAAGGAAATTTGCGAACAGAACACGGTCTAATCTACTGTTAATGAATACGCTGAATGGGGTTTTTTTCTTTTAATAAATACGGGTTTCAGTGCGTACAACCTTGTTGAACCAAGAACCTAGACAGATATCTATACCAATCATTGTCCTTCGTTATCTTTACGATATGAGTGGCATAATGATTGTGACGTTGAAAATTCCGTCCTGAACTACTTGTTCTTAGATCCGTTTCATTCATACAAATTGTCCTATATGTCATTCATGTGAATTAGTTTGTCATGAGACCTATATTCAATGTTCTGAACATGTATCTTATATCTTAAAGTCGTCTGCTTTGAGATCATCTGAGGAAAAAGTTGTCATTCCTCGAAAAATCTGGGGGTGATGTATGACAAGGAGGCACTGTTCGTTTTAATTAATAAATGACTTGTATTTGGTGGAGTTGTGTTAATTGGGATACAATTTAAACTTATTTTTTTAACCACTTAAAGACGCAGCTTGACGCATATACATCAGACAACACTTAAAACATTTTGTAAAATAATAAATGGCTCATAATGAGCAAATTCTCATTTCGCTTCGATTTTTTTAACTCTATCCAATATAAACATTAGTATCTATATACATTTTTTATACTTATGCCCAGTTGTTTTCAAAGTCGTCTGATTCAGATTCGTTATATTTGAGATTGATTGGTTATGGTTTAACGCCGTTTTCAACAATTTTCCAGTCATATCACGAAGACCAGTTCATCTACTTATTAGTTTCCTGGTTTTTCCACACCAGTACACCACACAACTTCCAAGCAATTGGCTGCTTTGCCACATAGACTGTTAAACAGCCCGTTATATCCAGTACACCACACAACTTCCAAGCAATTGGCTGCTTTTCCACATAGACTGTTAAACAGAGAAGGGGTTAATGAAGGTTGTGGTGCCGATAATACGAATACACTATGTTGTCCAGAAATACGACATACATGTATTAATGTAGGGTGTTGTCCAGAAATACGACATACATGTATTAATGTAGGATGTGCTCCAGAAATACGACATACATGTATTAATGTAGGATGTGCTCCAGAAACACGACATACATTTATTAATGTAGGGTGTACTTCAGAAATACGACATACATTTATTAATGTAGGGTGTGCTCCATAAATACGACATACATGTATTAATGTAGGATGTGCTCCAGAAACACGACATACATTTATTAATGTAGGGTGTGCTCCAGAAACACGACATACATGTATTAATGAAGGGTGTGCTCCAGAAATACGACGTGCATGTATTAATGTAGGGTGTTGTCCAGAAATACGACATACATGTACTAATGTAGGGTGTTGTTCAGAAATACGACATACATGTATTAATGTAGGGTGTGCTCCAGAAATACGACATACATGTACTAATGTAGGGTGTTGTTCAGAAATACGACATACATGTACTAATGTAGGGTGTTGTTCAGAAATACGACATACATTTATTAATGTAGGGTGTGCTCCAGAAATACGACATACATGTATTAATGTAGGGTTTGCTCCAAAAATACGACATACATTTATTAATGTAGGGTGTGCTCCAGAAACACGACATACATTTATTAATGTAGGGTGTACTTCAGAAATACGACATACATGTACTAATGTAGGGTGTGCTTCAGAAATACGACATACATGTACTAATGTAGAGCGTAGTTCAGAAATACGACATACATGTATTAATGTAGAGCGTTGTTCAGAAATACGACATACATGTACTAATGTAGAGCGTTGTTCAGAAATACGACATACATTTATTAATGTAGGGTGTGCTCCAGAAATACGACATACATTTA
>JAUELF010204728.1:0-14222 GCA_031471495.1 Clinocardium nuttallii | reverse complement strand
TAGGTGAACTGGCCGCCGTGATATGACTGAGAAACTGTTAAAAACGGCGTTAAACACCAATCAATCAATCAATCAATATATCTAATTTACTTCTATTGGAAACCAAGAAACATGACAATGCCAGTTCAATGTGTACATGTTATATCTAATTAACTTCTATTGGAAACCAAGAAACATGACAATGCCAGTTCAATATGCACATGTTATATCTAATTGACGTCTATTGGAAACCAAGAAACATGGCAATGCTAGTTCAATGTGTACATGTTATATCTGATTGACTTCTATTGAAAACCAAGAAACATGACAACGCCAGTTCAATATGAGCATGTTATATCTAATTGACTTCTATTGAAAACCAAGAAACATGACAACGCCAGTTCAATATGAGCATGTTATATCTGATTTACTTCTATTGGAAGGCAACAAATATCCTGTGCTGTAATCAATTTTTACAACCTAGCTGCACACTTTTCCCCATGCAGACCCTACATCAGTACAAATGACTTCAAAAAATAGTGTTGCAATTTTTAAAGGAGATTTTTTTCGGCAATGAGTAATTCTTCCTTTTTGCCAAATGCAACCTTTCATTTTATTTAATTAAATTATAATCAAAAGCAGAGGTTTTCTTTAGTTTTGCTTTTAAAGTTGATTATCAATCTGCTGCAGATTTGTAACAGACTACGTTGTATGTGGGAAAGCGTCAAGACTGATTGGGGGGGCCAAATAATTTGGTTATACCTTAATGAATTCGCAAATGCAACAGATGACATGAATTCTCAATAGCCTGGTTAGCCATCCCCCTGATACTGAGAACTTCTCTCAATACAGGAGAAGATATGTAATCTTTTGAAAAAGATTGTTGGGAAAGGAGACAATAATAGCTGTAGCTTTAAACATTAACATCCTTTCAACTCTATATCAGATTTTCAGAACCTACACTAGACGACTTGGTGACAAAAACCTGAAAAATCTCCATAAAAGGTTTTTAATTGTTTCAGTAATTATAATATTAGTTAATAGAAATATTTCATATGTTTATCCATAAGTTTTAAAAATTATCTACTACAGAATTGTTGTAAGTGAAAAAGGGTTCAGGACACAATGTCTTCATTTAGGGAGATTTTCCATTATTATCATTAAGATGTTTTCAAAGTCTTCTGCTGCAGATTTGTTGTATGTGGGATAGGGTTAAAAAGCAGGAATAAACATTGACAGGTGATTTGGGACCAAATTGCCCATGGTGGAGTGTCCTAAACATGATTTTGGACCAAATTGCCCATGGTGGAGTGTCCTAAACATGATTTGGGACCAAATTGCCCATGGTGGAGTGTCCTAAACATGATTTGGGCCAAATTGCCCACGGTGGAGTGTCCTCAACATGATTTGGGACCAAATTGCCCTGGTCATGGTGGAGTGTCTGTCCTAAACACACATTTCTTATCCTAGTAATATTTTGTCCACGGTGGAGTGTCCTAAACACACATTTCTTATCCTAGTAATATTTTGTCCACGGTGGAGTGTTGTCCTAAACACACATTTCTTATCCTAGTAATATTTTGTCCACAGGTCCAGATAAGGAGGGGTATTCAGCTCTTTTTCCCACAATTTCTCTCTCATAATTAAAGCAAACCCTATGTTGTGGGTTCTCAAAAGAGTCGTCTCATTGAGACAATTCTTTTGAGTACCCACAACATAGGGTTAGAGGTGCTTATGCAAAAAGCCCCTGTTATCTAGAGCTCTGTAAATTGTCATCTAGCTATATATATCATGAAGAAGTGTTTGGTCACCAATGTGTAACCGAAATACAGTTGAAAATGGTGTAAAACCCAAGACAATTTTAGAAAACATTGTGACAAAAGTAGAAATTGCTCAAAACAACCAATTTCTCGTTTTGCCTCAAAGTTTCTAACTGATTTCAGTAATTAAGTAACTTACATTTATAGAGCTTTTCTGTGTGTTTGCCTTGATACTTTCAAAGTTGTCTGCTGCTTATTTGTTATAGGTGGAAAAGGGTAAATAGATGATAATTTGAGACAAATTGAATTATACCAATCAAAGCTTAGATCTCTGGAGATTTACAACAAATCTCTTCTATACATTCAAAATATCTGAAGAGTAAAAAGTCAGTTCAATGGGAACAGAAACTGTTAAACTTGTTCACATACAGACCAATTGTGTTGGGCTAAGTGAGGAGCCAACTCTTCTAAAACATCACGGTAAAAGAAGATATTGTTCATAATGAGCAATTATTATTTCCCCCCCACAACAATTATATTTTCATTATTAGAGATTTCCCACTTTTCTCCCCCACAGATATTCTCAGAATCATCTACAGTTAACCCTTTCCCACTTGCAGATACATTTTTGACCGAATATATGCAAACAACCAACTTTGAAAACATGATGGCAATTTTTCCTTTTGCCAGTGTTATCAACTCAATTCAATAAAACTTCTTTCAAACAAAGATTCTATTCATATTTTCCCCTAGATTTTTCATAATATGTTGCAGATTTGTTGTAAGGTGAGAAAGGGTTAATTTGTTGTAATATGTGGCAAGGGTACAAAGACAATTATTTGAGAAAAAATTAGATTATGTCCATCAACATGTTACAAGAAAGAATCCCTGAAGACTTAAATCTGATACTAATGAGCCGGTGCCAGGGAAAAGTTACAAGTCAAGGTCATGGCTTTTGTGAACAGCCAGTGTAGATCCACATCAGCATCCAAACAGTCGGATCAAGATCTACACCATTCACACATGACTTACACAACCTTGTTTGCAGTTTCTCTCTATACTTGTGTAGATTCTGAGGACACGGTAAAGATGATTCGAACAGGCTTTCCCTCATACAACAAATCTGCAGCAGACGACTTTGAACATATTTTGTCAAAAAATAGAAAATCTCTATAACTGAATAGATCGCGATAACCTACGACTAAAAGTGAAAAAACATTGTGGCAAAAGGAAAAATTGCTTGTTTTGAGCAATTTCTTCTTTTGTCACTATGTTTTCAAAAAGCCGTCTACTGCAGATGCGTCAGAAAGCGTCTATATGAGTGAAAGGGTTAATTGTCTGGATTCTCTAATCTTTTATTTCCAATATGTTTGTGATATTAAAAGACAGGTATCAGGTGATATTGAAAGGGATTCTGTGCTGATTTATAACTGTAACTCTATGCATTAGTTTAAACTGATTTATTTTAAATTGATTGCGTAACAAGCTTTTAAGCTTGTATTAATCAGGCTATAGATGTCTGTTTCTTAGAGACATTACCAGTACTCGTGCTGTTTGTGTGAAGAACCTGCTCATCATAGAATTTGAACCAGGGACCTTTGGTACGAGAGGCTGACGTTCTGCCACTGTACCACTGTCATAGGCATATTGACTGCTATGAAGCAGACACCTTAAGAAATCAATGTGTCAAAAGCAGCAATAGCTTTTTAGCAATTTCTCCTATAATTGCCAGAATGATTTCAACTATATTCACTATCCATATTTTCATTCATCGAGATTTTCCATATTTTTGCCTAGATATTTTCAAAGCAGTCTGCTGCATATGTGTTGAATGTGGTGGGCTAGGGCTAGGGATTGGGTTCCAGTCTAACCAATACTTGCCATTTCTCCAGAGACTTACAAGGGTAACCAGTCCAAGAGACTTACACAGAGGAAATTTCATCAAGTCTCCTCATCATGGGTCCCTAATCAAGTTGGCTGATGTCTTAATACTCTTTTCTATTGACATTTTATAAAGATTTTCCACTAGCATCTCTTTGTTAAAATACCATTTAACTCTCTCGACATATACAGATCTGAAGCAGGTGACTGCATGTATTGAAAACAATGTGACAAAAGGAGAAATTTCTCCTCTTGCCTCAATGTTTTCAACTCTCTCAAGTAATTATACTTTCTGCATATAAATGGGTTTCAACATTATCAAAGTCATCTGCTGAAACATCATTGAATTTGGGAAAAGATTAACCTATATTACATGGATTCATTTGAGGAGAAAATATCTAGTTTGCTTTGCTTAATCCTTCCTTGCCTACATTCAACAAATATGCAGCATACGACTTTGAAAACATCTTGGTAAAAATGCAAGAGGGCAATGATAATGGCCCTGGATCGCTCACCTGAAAGTTAACAAGATATTCCTTAAATTTGACCTAGAGACCTTTTTGACAGGACATGATCCAGTTTCGAACTTGGCCTAGATATCACTAAGATAAACATTCTGACAAAGTTTCAACATGCCCAAGCCAAAAATGTGACAAGATTTTCCTTAAATTTGACCTAGTGACCTAGTTTTTGATTGAAAATGAACATGACCCAGTTTCGATCTTGTCCAAGATTTGATGGAGATGAATGTTCTGATAAAGTTTCAACATGCTCAAGCCAAAAATGTGGCTTCCGGAGTGTTAACAAGATTTCCCCTAAATTTGACCTAGTGACCTAGCTTTTGACCGGACATGACAGTTTCGAACTTGGCCTAGATATCAAAGACAAACATTCTGACAAAGTTTCAACATGCTCAAGCCAAAAATGTGACTTCCAGTGTTAACAAGATTTTCCAAAAATTTGAGTTAGTGATCTAGTTTTTGACCCCACATGATTGAGTTTCGATCTTGTCCAAGATTTGATGGAGATGAATGTTCTTTCATGATGATCGGATGCAAAGTGTAGCCTGTAGAGTGTTAACAAGGCAATTGTTGACGATGCACAACGGACAATGCTCGACGGACGATGCACGGACACCGGACAAAATGTGATCACAATAGCTCACCAATTGCACTTTGTGCACAGGTGAGCTAAAAATTAATCTTTTAAAATAAGAGAAAGTATATCAAGAAATTTCACCTTTTGCTTTCAAATCTATTCAATGATTAAACATTCATTTATAGAGATTGTCCATATATCTTTGTTTCAAAGTTTATTGTATGTGGGAAAGGGGTTAACATAGAATACAAAGTAAACGGTTAAATGGGGTCAGTTTCATTATTTACCAATGTACACCATGTTTTTTTTATGTTTATGTTTTCCTTTAATCCTACTGAAATGACAATGCCATGTCCATGTTCAAATGGCCTGATAGAGACCTATCAATCACTTCACCCTTTTCACTTCTTGGAAGAGCCTAGAATCACCCTTTCCCTCATACAACTAATTGGAGCAACATTTTTGAAATATCAAAGGCAAAATTGAGTGATGATATATCGAGAAACTGCTCCTTACGAGACATTTCTCATTTTTCCAATGTTTACAAAGGTCATCTGTTTCAGAAGTATCAGTTTGTCTGTGTGAAAGGGGTAAATGTGGCCAGTTTTACCTTATTTAACACGTCAGGGCAGGGTTGATACAACATTCTGCAATGGACTATAATGGCTCATAATGAGTGTATGTTATGTGAAACGGAAAGTGCATGAATGCTGATGAGGGCTTATAATGAAAAAATACCTCAATAAGGTTTTTTTGTGCGGCTGCAAGACCTATAGATAAGGAACGTTTTGCTTGTTATAAAATCCTTATTTTATCTGCTCACCCTATGTTGTGGGAACTCAAAAGAATCGTCTCAATCAGACAAATCTTTTGAATACCCACAATATAGGATTTGGTTGGATAATAAGAGAGATATTATGGAGAAAAGAGCTGTAAAACCTTGCTTAGCTGCACTGCACAGAAATAAGATGCCAGTCTTTATTTCTCACTATCACAACACTCCTTAGAGCCAAGGTGGGAAATGTGTAATTACCCAGCCAGGGATGGAGGGATCGAACCTGGACCTCCAGCACCCAAGGTGTGCGCTCTATCACTTCGCCACTGAAGTTGTCCTATCTTGGTATTATAAAACTGCCTTAAAGGTACCCATTTTCAACATGTACCAGTACCTATTTTAAATGACAATGCTGCCATGTCCATGTTAAAATTGCCTGATAAGGAGCCATTTACCTCTTTTCTCTCATCAGTCTCTTTCTCTGTTAACTATCATCAGCCAGTGTTAACTTGTAAACTACCTCATTTTGGTTTCATTCCTTGTATTTAACCCTTTCCCACCATTTTTTGTTCAACTGTATTTAATTTTGCCTAGATATGTTTCAGTCATCTGCTGTATACATTATTTGTTAATTGGTTTAGAACGTTCCCTAATACTGAAACTTTTGACACATCTCCTGCAATTTGGTTACCAGCCAATTGAAATATTTGACAATATCTTAGGTGAGCAGTCACAAATTCTCCTACAATGTTCCAATATTCAAATTGTCCAATTCTGTGGTTAATTGGAATTTAATACAGTCCTCACTGTGCCCTCACCACTAACATGATTGTGTTTCCTGGATTTAAAGGTGCTGAACTCCAGAAAATAGATAGTATAGTCAAAGCTTTAAACAGCTTTAATATCTAAATATTGATCTGTATGCTTCATTTTTACTGGGCAAACATACCCAGTAATAAAAATTTTGTACATTTCATGACTTTAAATTGACAGTTTTTCAACGTTTAATGCCAAAATAATTTTGAACTTCTTATATATTACTTACTTTGTTGTCACCATTCGAAATATTTGCAGAAATTTCAACATTTCAAAATTTTGATCTCCATCTGCAGTCCTGCACCTTTAATTCAAGCTTCAGCATTCCACACAGCATTCTTCACGGACAACTCACAGGCTACCTTCCCACATTTGGCCATTTGCCATTATTATTTTCAAAAGTCATCTCCTGCAGAGGCGTCAAGTCAAATGAAGCTAATTGGCTTTCAAGACACATTACCCGGGTACACCCACTATAACAGAGACATATAACTCTAACTCAGACTGACACATTACACCCACTATAACAGAGACATATAACTCTAACTCAGGGTGTCAGTCTACTATAAATCCCTATATTTTGTAATTTACCAAGTAACATGCATTCTGCTGCCAAGGTGTCACCAATGTCTGAGTATCTATTGATTGATTGATGTTTTACGCAGCTTTCAACAACCAGTTTAGTTATATGACAGTGTTAATAATACATTAATAATGGTCCAATTATCCTGAGTCCCAAGGAGGGCAGCCATTGCAACAAGTCTTTGGTATGACCTGGCCAGGTATTGAACCCACAACCTTCCACGCCCAAGGCGGACACTCTACCACTATACCACCGAGGCGGACACTCTACCACTACACCACCGAGGCGGACACTCTACCACTACACCACCGAGGCGGACACTCTACCACTACACCACCGAGGCGGTTTCTCTCAGTATCCAGTAAAGGGTAAAACAACACCACTGTCAATTTCAATAGAAATAAAATTGTCATTTATTTTATGTATAATGATTCTTCTAAAAAGAATTTTGCAAGTTAAAATAAAACTAGAAGGCATTATTTCCCCACTGGAAGCCGTAAAATCTAATTGCTTCTCCAACAAAAATAGGCCCCTTACTCAAGTTGAAATTTTAGAGCTTGTAAACAGGTTGTGAAAGCTTTAACCAATACTTTTGAGAATTGCAAGCCTATACCCAATTTTGTTTGTTAAGTGGAGATTAGTTATATATTAACCTTTTCCTGCGTTATACAAATCTGCACAAAAATAACCTTTTTTCCATATAAAGACGCTTTAATATTTTTTGCCTGATTATTTCAGTTGTCGACTGCTGTAGATTCGTTGGGTATGATCAAGCTATGTTAAGCTGGGTTGCAGGCTTGAATGAAACAAAGTATTATAAGATTGCTATTGTTCCAATTGCATGCTTGCAAATCTTGCAACCTTGAACATTATAACTTGCGACCTTGCACAATTTAGTTTTAATGGTAGATTCGTTGTGTATGAGAAAGGGTTAAGGCTGCAGGCTTGAATGAAACAAGTAACTGAAGATTTCTATTGTTCCAATTGCATGCTTGCACAATCTTGCAACCTCGAACAACCTTGCATTAACTTGCGACCTTGCACAAGTTTGTAATGGTTGCACAATCTTGAGAGCTAGCACAATCTTAAGAAGGTTGTACATGCTAAAAGGTAAGATTGCTAATGTTCCAATCGCATGCTTAAATAAGTAAGACCTAAGCTTAATATATGATTGCTGTGGTAATCTTGCTGTGACCTTGCAAAAAATCTTAATTAAGCTTGCAGTTTTGGTTTAGGTCATCTGTAACAGTGTATGAAAGTGTGTCGGAAAGAGTTAATTATTTTGTTCTGTCTTTGACATCTATGGTTAACAGCCCATGCCAGGAGTCACAATCTTCTTCATTGCCATAACCCTTTCCCACATACGACAATTCTGCAGCAGATGCAATTTTTCTTTTGTCACTATGTTTTCAAAAAGTCGTCTGCTGCAAACTGGCGTCAGAAAGCACCTTTATGAGGGAAAGGGATAAATAGGATAAATAGGTAAATATTCTTGTCACAAATTCGGCATCATCTTATTATTATCTCCAAATTATTCTGTCTGAACAAACATTAGGAAGAGACTTTTCCCATGGGAAGTTCATAGCCAACGAAACCAATTGTGTACCAGGAACTCAAAAGAATCACAGAAACAGTCAGATGATTCTTTCAACTACCTACAACATAGGATTTAACCCTTTTCCACATACAGATGCTCTCTGACACCTATGCAGCAGAAAAGTTTTTTTGGGTGTTTTTTTCCACTTTAGCCATATAAGCCCCGCCCCCCCTGGCGGTCGTAGTTTCCGACCAATCAATTTGGCTTGAAGGAATCTGATAGAGCCCTAGGAACATTTCTAGTAAATTATCTGAAAATCAACCTAACACTTTCTGCGGAAAATATTTTTTAAGTTTTCACTATAGCCATATATTAGGCAAAATAGCCCCCTCTGGTGGCCATGTTTTTCGACAAATCAACATGGCTTGAAGGAATCTAACCCAGGGTCATCCAATTTCTACAAAAATTATTTGAAAATGAAGTTTGGGAGATGAAGAATTTTTAAGTTTATTTCATTTTGTTGCCATGGAAACCAGAATTTGGCATGGATCCCAAAAATTTAAGGAATTCTAGTGAGGTCATTGAGAGGATGCTTTCTGTGAAGTTTCATCTCAATTGACCCACTGGTTACGGAGGAGAAAAAATTGACGCACGATGCACGACGGTCAAAAGGCAACCACAATTAGTCACCTTGAGCTAAAAAGGTTAGAAAGTGAAATAATAAAGCACCGTTTCTACACTCTTGATGGTTTTTTTGTTTGTTTATTTGGTGTTTTAACAATGTTTAAGTTATCATTCACAGTATTGCCTGGGTAAATTACGAGTTTTACGCTGACACCAATCAGCACCAGTGAATCTGTCAAAATGCTTTTCCCATAATCCTGAGGACCAAGGAGTGAAAGCTATTATACAAAATACATTATTATTCATAAAAGGCATTTTCTGTATGCTGATAATTTCTCCCTTTGCCACAATGTGAACTCTATTCAATCATCATAGTTTCATTTATAGAGATTTACCAAATTGTAGCCTTAACATTTTTTCTATGTATTCTGACGCATATTTGTTGCATGATAAGTTTTCAAAGAAGATGATAATCCTGAATACAAAACCCATAATTATTATACAACCAGTAATGTGAGGTTAATCATTGTCGTAGAGCAGGCAATGCCGACACCAAGCATAATATAGACCAAATTGACATCATTAAGTATGATTGTCACATCCGTCCTGTCATGAGGACATATATATATAGATATATTCTTGGTGCTGACAGCAGGGATAGAAAATCAATAGGTTGTGTCGGTTCTCCCTGGAGAGGGGGGCGCCACCTGTAATCAAAATGTCACATCGCTGTGGTAATTTACAGTCACTGACAAACTGACAACAAACAACAAGTTCAACTTCTTTTACTTTTTTTTTCTCACACCTGTTGAGATGTTTTTAAAAGATTGTGGCAAAAGGAGTAATTGCTCATAATAAAGGTTTTTTTACTGAAGATTCAATAATTAATTTTTCATTTAAAGAGATTAATGTTCAGAAAAGGGTAAAAGAGAAAGATTTTGAAAACGAAAATATTTATTTTATTGAGCATCATAATAAATCAATTTACGTTCATTCCATGAGTACATGTATATCTATTTTCCTTGGAAACGGACTTCCTAATCCATTTAAATTTGGAGAAGACGAAAAAACAAGAGGGCCATTATTGTTCTATATCACTCACCTGATTGAAAAGAAGCCCTTAATTCTTGGAAAAAGGAATAATAAATGGTATGAATATGCCACAAAAAGGTTAAAGGCTATGAAACATACAGATCTGGCCTCTATAGTGTTAATAAAGCTACTATCAAATTTGACCTAGTGACCTAGTTTTTGAGCCCCATGACCAAGTTTGGAACTTGACTGAGATTTGATGGAGACAAAAGTCCTTGTGATTTGTAATAAAGATTAGATGAAAGTGGTGGACACAAAGGGGTTTAGAAAGTTATTCTTAAATCTGACAGTTTTTTACCCCAATAACCCAGTTCAAGACAGTTTAGAACAAGACTGAGATTGATGGAGACAAAGGTTCTGATGATTTTTCATAAAAACTGAAAGACAAATCTAGAGTTTTAAAATTTGAAGTGACCTAGTTTTGTACTTTACAACTGAGATTTAATGGAGAAAAAGCATCCAATGAATTTTTACTAACATCGCAGGAAAATATGTGACCTCTACAGTGTTTATGGATACTATCAAATTTCACCTATAGTGACCTAGTTTTTGACCTCCATGACCCAGTTTTGAATTTGACCCAGATTTGATGGAGACAAAAGTACTGATAAATTTTCATGAAGATTGGATGAAAATTATGGCCTCTAGAGTTAATTGATTATCAAGGTTAAGTTAACCCTACATGTTGTCAAAGTCATCTGCTGCATATTTGTTTAATATGTAAATAGTTGATTGATTGTTTAGTGTTGCTTTCAACAATGTTGCAATTATATCACAACATTTCCTTGGTATGTTACCAGTACTACTGGTCCATTTATCCCGACATCAGCAAGTCTATCGTATATACTAAACCCCACAACCATGCGTGCAAAGGAGGGCAGCCATTTTAATACTGAGTATAAAGAGTTTGAATCAAACTGTCGGGGATCAAACATGCGACCACCCACATACAAGGTGGGCGCTCTACTCCTACACCACCGAGGAGGTATTGTGTGAATGGGTTAAATAAATAGATTAATCAATAGAAAACCATTGAATACCTTAGTACAGTATAAATGTTATTAATAATTTGATGCCTGTTTGTTTGAACAATAAAGCCATTTCCTGCAAAACAAAAGAGTAATTGTTCAATTCAAGGACATTTTTTTCTTCTGGATCTTATCTGACCTTAACTATCCCTTATATAGATCACTTTTAATGCTGCTGAAGCTGTTGATGTTTGTTATATTGTTGGAAAAGCAGGAGTTAAGATTTAAGATGTTACAATTCAAGACCAAGGGATATAATTTGAACAATCTTGGTATATATATCCAAGCTGTTTAACCCTTTCCCTCATATAGACGTTTTCTGACGCTTCTGGAGCAGACGGCATTTGAAAACAGTGACAAAAGAAGAAATTGCACAAAACGTGCAATTTCTCCTCTTGCCACAATGTTTTCAACTTTTTGTCATAGATTTTCTTTAGACAAAATATGTTTAAAGTCATCTTCTGCAGAATTGTCGTATTGGGGAATTAAGGGTTAACTGTGCCTTTAAGTTTTTGTCAAGATGATTTTTCTTTTTCCTTAGGTAGTGACACCAGATATTTGATATGCTTAACCCTTTCCCACATACAGATGCAAATTAATGAATCTGCAGCAGGCAACTTTACAGAAATTGCTTACTATATCTCATAATGAACAAATTAGCTTTGTGTCTTGTTGTTAACATATTCAATAATTATTCTCTCATTTACAGCGATGTCAGCATATATTTGCCATTACGCTGCAAATGTTTTAGTACAGGTATAACAGAAAGAGTTAAATCATCCAAGAAACTTACCGTTTATGCTTATTCTCCGACACCATTTTGTACCATAGTAATAATATCCTTTGTATATATAACAGAGAATCACAACATCACAACATCGCTGTTTATCAACCCCAAGGAATTAATCCAATTAAATATTCCATTATTTAAATGATTAACAACTGAACACATATTAGAGTTTCAGTAATTAACTTGTGTTTTACCAAATGAACTGTAAAAACCAAGGTAACAACAGTGAGTAACTTGGCCTAACCTTCCACACAAAATCACACTTATTACACAATTAAACACAATTAACATGGTAAATCGGTACTCATGACCAATGTCTCATTGAGACGATTCTTTTAAGTACCCACAACATAGGGTTTAGGTGTCAAATAAGGATTTTAGAACATGGAATATAATGACTTGAGCACTTGAAGTCATAACAGACACTATTGGATCAACCATAGTCACTAAATAGGGTAAACCAATACTCCTGCTTTGTCAACAAATTATCTGTGAAAACATGGATAATCAAATTATATGACAAGAAATACCTAAAAAATACTGTTAATGACCAGTTCTCAAACCAAATCATCATTAAGTTGTACTTTTGGATTGACTTTAAATCATGATCCACAAGTGGTATACAGTGTTAACCAATTTAGCCGTTATCCATGCATTATAACCCCTTTCAACCAACAGTACAATAAATATACAGTAGTCAACAACGTTTGAATCATATCTAGGAGAAAATATGGAAAATCTCTTTACCCTTTTCCACATGTAGACGCTGACTGACGCATCTGCAGTAGACGACTTTTAAAAACATTGTGACAAAAGAAGAAAATGATCAAAGTGCTCATTTGAAACAACATTTATAAACTCTATCCAATTGTTAAATTTAAAAAGCTTAAACAGATGTGAAACAACATTTTCAACTCTATTCAAATATTAAATTTAAAGAGCTTTACAATATTGTTAACCAGATGTGTTCTGTCATCTGCTGCATATTTGTTGTATGTGAAACAACATTTTCAACTCTATTCAATTATTAAATTTAAAGAGCTTTACCATATTGTTAAACAGATGTGTTCTGTCATCTGCTGCATATTTGTTGTATGTGAAACAACATTTTCAACTCTATACAATTGATAAATTTAAAGAGCTTTACCATATTGTTAACCAGATGTGTTCTGTCGTCTGCTGCATATTTGTTGTTTGTGAAACAACATTTTCAACTCTATTCAATTATTAAATTTAAAGAGCTTTACCATATTGTTAACCAGATGTGTTCTGTCATCTGCTGCATATTTGTTGTTTGTGAAACAACATTTTCAACTCTATTCAATTATTAAATTTAAAGAGATTTACCATATTGTTAAACAGATGTGTTCTGTCGTCTGCTGCTGATTTGTTGTATGTGGGAAAGAGTCTATATTAGAAGGCAAGTAAGTTTGAATTAAAAGGGGAGATAACTCTGTACTGCTTTGACAATCAGATGGTACAAATATGTTTGCAAGTCTCAGTTTCGGCAGGAACGTAGATCTATGCCCCTGGTTTCGGTGTTTCAGGGTTTCAACTGTGATACGTTAACCCTTTTCCTCATAAAGACGCTTTCTTACACCTCTGCAGCAGACGGCTTTTTGAAAACATAGTGACAAAAGAAAAAATTGCACAAAACGTGAAACTTCTCCTTTTAATACAATGTTTTCCACTTTTAGTCATAGGTTATCCATTCAATTAAAACTGTTCAAAATTGTCTGTTGCAGATTTGTTGTATGAGGGAAAGGGTTAATACCTAACCCCTTGGGAATAAAGTGTTCTCTCTCTTTCTAGAGCAAAACAGTAAATACTTTAACCAACATATAAGGAATCAGCAGCAGGGTTAAGCTTAAGATGGAATAGTTATTGGTAAAAGAATTCAAACCAGTGTGAAAAAATGCTTATTATGAGATTTCTCCCGCAGCCAGAAAGTAATTGAATGTTTCCAGTTGGAAGGGCATCTGTATCTTTAAACATTTATGAAATAATAAGAATAACAAGAGTGCCATGATGGCCCTATATCGCTCACCTGGTTTAATAGAACTTAAAGTTTTCAATGGAACATTTGTACACAATTAATTATCTTTAAATCGGGCCAGTACTTTTTTAAAGTTTAAAAAATGCATATAAGAAATCAAGCCCTGGCGGCCATGTTTTTTCAACAGATCTGAAATATTTGAACAACCTTTGTAGAGGGTGCCCCAAGGAACATTTGTGCAAAATAATTTTTAAATCGGGCCA
>JAUELF010204629.1:0-14222 GCA_031471495.1 Clinocardium nuttallii | reverse complement strand
ACAGAAACAGTGACCTTTTGTTATCCTGTTTGTTCAAAGAGAAAGTCTACGGACCTGATGGTATAGTGGTATAGCACGGACAGGTCAAGGTTCTATCCCGGCCAGATCATACCAAATACCTAAAAATTGGTAGTAATGGCTGCCTTCCTTGACGCTAGGGGTAGCTGGCTTCGTTAGCATTACGACTGACTGGCTGGTGTCAGGAGGAAATTGCAAAAGTATAACTGGTATCTTGCCCAAGAAACACTGTGATATAAATTTTTATGAAAAATTGTTTAAAGCAGCCATAAAAACACCAAACAATCAATCAAAGAGAATTGCAAGAAGTATATAGAGAGAACTATTCTCTCTCTCTCTTTCCCCTCCTCCCCCCCACCCCGATGTGGTTCAACTTTCATTCCAAATTCGTAAAAAGTCAGTACAACTGTTGAGGTATGAGGAAACAATTTGGAATAACTTGTGTGTGTGGTCCTTTGTTAATAGACTGTTAAAGATATGCAAAAACTGTTGACATACATTATAGCCGAGTTGATATAGCAGTGATATAGCAGTATTACTCGGAGGATAAATAATAGTGTCATCCCATTACTCTTGTATGGAGTTAACCTTTCTCAACAGAAAAAGACTCTGCACCACATAACTTTGAAAACAAATAGCAAAGGAATTAATACTGATAAGAGGGAGTGAACAGATCTTTTCCCCACAATACTTCTCTTATTATACTCAACAAAATCTTATGGTGTTGGTACCCAAAAGAATCGTCGCACTGAGAGGATTCTTTTGAATACCCACAACATTATTATATGGTTTGAATGTCAAATAAGGATTTTAGAACATGTATAAAATGCCCCCTTATCTAAGGCTCTGAAAGAGGCAAAACTATGGTATTGTTTTAATAACTGTGTTTTATTATTGAGTATATAATGCAATGTGCAAAACATTTAGACAAAAGTGGAATTTCTACTTCGTTATGAGCAATATCTCCTTTTACCACAATGTTGTCAAAAGTTATTGCTACAGATGCATGAAAGATAGGATTAAGTTCTAAGACTTGCATGTTAGTATCAGATTCTTTTATCCTATTTCATGATATAGACAACGTTTGGTGACTTTTGGTTCAGAAACCCAGGTCGTGGCTGCCATGACGGTCATCAGGTCGGAGTGCCCTTGGTGGCAAGGCACATTTCCTAGTCTAGTACCCGTTTGTTTACCAAGGGACCATGAATAAGTGAACTGTCATCGTGATATAACTGAAATAATGTTGAAAATGGCATGAACCCACCAATGAAACTAAATAATATTTCTAGAAAGTTCCATCAACATTGTACTGTATTTTTCCTGGTAGCCCGGGGGACTGTAAGGGGGGTTAATGATGTAGTGCAACAGGAAATGCTAATTGTACGGATTCTTTGATCATGGTAAGGAAACACCTTACATAGACAATTAATACATTTGATTTGTTCTTATCATTTCCATCTTTTTAGCATGCTACAATGAAGAGGGCAACATTTCAAAAGGTTACCCCTGACAGAAGTTTTTCGTTTTAGATGAATATCTTGGAAATTTTCTTCTAAAGTGCCCGAGTCAAAAGCGCTCATAATAACTCATCTAGAGTTACGGAGAAGAAAGAACTTGACTCTTACCAAGTCTGATAGCTACTATTAAGACTTAGTATAGTTTAGAGCTCACCTGAGCAGGAAGTGGAACGTGACAATCTTGATTATGAAACGATGATATTTCATGGAAGAAACTATAGTCATATAATATTATTATACTCTTCATGTTTCTGAAATGAAAAAATTAAAATATTTTCAGGAATGAAGTTTATAATAGACATTAACAAAAGGGTCTGTGGTCCGAAAGTTATTTGAAATTTATGATAGAAATGATGTCAGTAAATATAAGATATTGAAAGTTGTAAGAAATGTAATCAGTAAATATAAGATATTGAAAATTGCTAAAATTGGTGATAGGAATGAAGTCAGTAAAGTTGCTTAAATTGACCAGAGAAATGAAGTCAGTAAATATAAGATATTGGAAGTTGTTGAAATTGATGAGAAAAATGTCAGTTAAGAGTGTTAACCCTTTTCCTGAAACAATCAAATTGTGATGCCTTTTCAACAAAAGACTTATGAAAATATTGTGGGGGAACTGAAAATTAGTTACAGATTTGTTTTGTTTAAGAGAAATACAATTTCTTACAATGATGTGTTTACCCTTTCCCACTTGCTAAAAATATGGAAAGGACAAGGTTAAATTAGACATACATGTATAAATATGAGCTTTTTAACAGAAGTAATGGCTGCTGGACAATATGTGATCTGTAAATGGGAAAGTGTTGTTTAAGCACCAACCAACCTGCACAATAGCAGCAGGCGACTTTTGAAAACATTTTGACCAAAGGTGAAATTGCTCATGATGTCAGCAATTTCTCCTTTGGCCACAATGTTTTCAACTTTATCTAAGAATTAAGCTGTCTTTTATGGACATTTTTCAGGTTTTTGTCACAATGTTTTCAAAGTCGTCTGTTGCAGATTTGTTGTATGTGGGAAAGGGTTAAATCTAAGCCCAATCGATCATAAAACCCAGACAAAGCCTACAGACCTATTTAGCGGATACCCAGAGTTTATAAAGTTAGTAGACAGAATCTGGTTACGGTGTTTGAACCAATCATATTTTATTCAAAAGACAGACAGTCACTACATACAAACCAATTAGGTGATACTAAGAAGCGAGGACAATTGACCAGTTTCAGAAAAAACTGAGGATTGGTCGAGAAATGAACCTCGGATCCTTTACTTTATACGTTTCTTTAATTGTGTTCGTTTTTATTGCTGACTTAACAACCCTCAGAAGTGAGGAGTCCCTTTCCCACATGTACCGGTAGATGCTTTGCCTCGGTAACAGTATATTTCTTATGTTGACAATATGTACTGTCACACTGGAAGCCATGCTATATTTATATGTTAACCCTTTCCCACATACAATAAATCTGCAGCAGACGACTTTGATAAGCCTAGACAAAAAAAATGAAAATCTTTATAAATGAATGTATACTTATTGAATAGATCTCGAATTGAAAACATTGTGGCAAAAGTAGGAATTGCTCATGAAGAGCAATTTCTCCTTTTGTCGAAATGTTCAAAAAGTTGTCTGCTGCAGAGGCATCAGAAAGCATCTGTATGTGGGAAAGGATTAAGCATTGGCTTGCATAAATTATTTCGGTTATTCAGTGCACCAGATGTTGCGAACACAAAACTATGTAGGTGGACATTGACTGCATTCATTGTGTGTGTATATATTGAATTGATCATGCATTGAGTAAACATTAATTATGACATAATAATGTCACATTTCAAGCGGTTTTTATGCAACATCAATACACACATGCAAGAAGGTGGTATTTTAATGGGTGAAATTTATTCTGTTAATGCCCAATATTCAAATTTTAACCTATAATTTGATGATTGATGATTTGACAACTTTATTGTTTCCCTCATAAATGTACTATTTACGGTTTTATTTATAATTTTCGAAATAACCTTTTCCGGAGTCACTCACATGCAGTATTACAATTGTTTGGCGAAGTGGAAGAACGTCTGACTTTCGTGCGGGAGTTGGCAGGTTTCATCCCATGCTGGTCGGATCCCATGCAGGTCTGATCCAATGCGGGTTTCATCCCATGCAGGTTTCATCCCATGCAGGTTTGATCCCATTCGGGTCTGATTCCATGCAGGTCTGATCACATGCGGATCATATCCCATCTGATCCCATGTGTTCTGATTCCATGCAAATCTGATCCCATCTGATCCCATGCATGTCTGATCCCATGCGATTCAGATTCCATCTGATCCCATTCATGTCTGATCACAAGCCGGTCTGATCCAATGCAGATCTGATCCCATGCGGGCGGGTCATACTTACGTTACTGTTGGTTTTCGCAGAACTTACTCTCAGTTGGGCCTTTCATTATATAGTTCCATACCAACCTCCATAACATGCAAACGTGTAAGACAGTGGTGCATAGATAGAGACTTCTGACCTCTCGTACCAAGGTACCGGGTTAAAGTCCCGTGATGAGCGGGTTTCTGACTTTGGGATTTTGTCACCGAACGGCCCGAGTACTGGTTAAGTCTCAAGCAAGAAGACAACGAGCTTGATTAATATAAGCTGAAAGCTTGTTTCGCGCAATCGATATAAAGTAAATAAGTTTAAACTAAACATGCAAACAATGAAAACATGTGTTTGAGTTACCGTGATAATATTAACCCTTTCACTTCACAATGAAAACATTTGTTTGAGTTACCGTGATAATATTAACCCTTTGAGTTACCGTGATAATATTAACCCTTTGAGTTACCGTGATAATTTTAACCCTTTCACTTCAGTCACAAAGTCAACTCTTCCATGTTGAAAAGTAGACCACTCCATTTTACGTGCAACAGGAAATTTAGTAAAATTGAATGTCTAAGTGACAGACAGTGCATATTTCAGGTGAGATAGCTCGTCACGAGCTGTCTTGCATGAATCTGCATTGCTTGCAAACGCCATTAATTGCCTTAAGCAGTGAAATAGTTAAGATGTCTTTGCGATGAGAAACATTAGTGTTTATTAACACTATGTGATATGTCAATGCTTTTGTCAATTATCTACACTTGAGTATTGCGTATTATTTAAAATGAGCCGTCCCGCGAGAAAACCAACATAATGGTATCTGCGTAATGTATCGACCAGACTGATCCGGGCCGTTACATTCCGTCTCAGGGGTATAGAGGTATAGAGTAATGATCCCGGAAACAGAAAATCCACAGGAGACGAAACGTGTTTGTCCGGGTAAGCCTGTGCGGCTTGCTTATGATGATCCGGGTCGTTACTTTACGCAGAGACCACAATGTTTTCTCGCGAGACGGCTCAAATGACCCTGAGGGTTAACGACCACCACTTTAGACGCAAATAAAACCATTTGATTTGACAACAAGTTTTGAGGAAACAACTAGCACATGCTAAATATAGTTGTTATGAGTTTTTGTTCACGTATAGGATGCCCTATTGGAAAGGATTTGAATATATTGAATGATCCATCTCGCGAGAAAAAACCAACATTGTGGACTCGGCGTAAAGTATCGACCCACAGGCTTACCCGGGTAGACACTTTTCGCCCCCCGTGGATGTTCAGTTTTAGGATTCACTACTCTATACATCATCCCCCTGAGACGGAAAATGACGGCCCGGATCAACCTGCGTGTACAGCGCATGCCGATATGGTCGATACATTACGCAGATGCCATAATGTTGGTTTCCTCGCGGGACGGCTCAAATTGCGATGCTATTGCCGTTTTCAACTGTATGTCAGTAATATCACGATAAAAGTAACTCAAAGTTATTTCCCATGATCGAGGGGTGGCCTTATTGAATGTAAAGCACACGTGTAACAAGTATATGTGCAGCTTACCGCCCTTCGGTGACGACTTATACCGTCTGATCGTTTACGCCACTAATGAACGACTTAACACCTGTGAGATACGCCTTTTTGACAACTTTGTAAGTAAAGGAGAGATAATAATGAGCACTCTCTCCTTTTGCTACAATGTTTCCAACTCTATATAAAAGTGATTTTCAGTTATTGATATAATTCATAGCTTTGCTGTTTATAAAGTCGTCTGCTGCTAGATGGTTATTTGTGTGTCTATTCCCTTTCCCTCATACAACAATTCTGCAGCAGACGACTTTGAACATATTTTGTCAAAAAACAGAAAATCTTTTAAATTGAATAAATTGGATAACCTATGACTTAAAGTGGACAACATTGTGGCAAAAGGAGAAATTGCACGTTTTGTGCAATTTCATCTTTTGCCACTATGTTTTCAAAAATCCGTCTGCTGCAGAGGCGCCAGAAAGCGTCTATATGAGGGAAAGGGTTAAATGCCGTCTGTGTCAGAGGTGAACAAAAGTCGGATGAGGTTAAGAGCGCTTAAGTGATACAATTAATACTTGAGAACAATCGTAGCCAATCACTATCGAATGGGAAGACTCGCGATGAGATTGATACTAATTAAAGAAGACGTTGTATTTTTGAAAAATGTACAAGTAGATCTCTGAACAATTATACTATCGTAAAAACTCCTTCCGCTCTTTAATTGTTTATACTGAGGAGGAACCTACTTATCAAGGATAAAGTGGTTCTACTTCAAACCATTATTTATTTGATAATAAGTGTTTTGGTGACGTTTGCATGTAATCGTATTTATTTCACCAAAAAACCTTTGATATGTTTTATTTACCATTCATTCATTGAAATGTATAATAAAAATCTCTAATGTAGCTTAAATTTCGAATGGTGTTAAAATGTTTGTATTCGCTTTTTTATCTAAAGAAAAATGTGTTTTCTATCTTTCTGATACATTTTCTGTATATTACATACGAGTCAGTGGGAAAAGTTACATTTCTGAACGATGTGGGTTCTGATCAGTCTGTACATCGGCTCCATTTATCAAAATATAAGCCAACCCGGGAACAAAACAACATAGTGGACTCTAAGTCAAGTATCGACCCGTATCTGCCTAAGCATGCCGCGCAGGTTTACCCGGATAGACACGTTTCGCCTCCTGTGGATATCATTACTGTACATTACATTGCATTGGTTTTCTCGCGGGACGGCTTATATAGTGTTATGTGAATGAATCTATTTGATCTCACATCTAAGTTGAAGCTAGATTTGGGACATTGACGGTGTGTTAAGACGAATCGCCTGAGGGTACAAGAGGTGTATCTATTCACGAACTTTTTCTAGCATACATACAACAAACCCTTCGCTGTGATACAACTGACATATTGCTGGAAGTGGTGATAGCCATCGGTACATAGACACAGTAGTAAGGTGGGCTTTAACGTAACGTAAACAAATTACAACATACCATCTCGTATTAGCCGTGGTGCACAAGTACCTCAGTTTCCGCCCCTCAACCGTTGCCATATACATATACTTTTAACTACTCCATCTTAGTTATGATAATGTTACTCTTCTAACATTAAAACCGAAAGTAATTAATTAACCCTTTCCTAATACAACAGTTTGCGACAGAGGATGGAATATATATATATATGAATACATACTTATTGAATAGAGTTTAAACATTGTGGCATAAAGGACACTTTTCCCTGTTGCAACTTTGTTTTCAAAAGTCACCTGCTGCAGAGACAGTACAATATCGTCTGTATGTGGGATAGGGTTAAAGATAAACGGTTGATGTTGTCTGTGTTTATAAACTCGCACATCATAACATTAATATGAGAAAAGGTGCACATTCCGGATTGATTGTTTGATTGATGTTTCAACAAACGTTCAATTAGGCCTTACACCCCCAGTATTCGACGAGTGCTTTTCAAAAGCTTGTCAAAAGCTGTCGTTGGTTTGGTGGATTTGATTAGCAATAGCACATGTCCCAGTGCAAGATGTGCCAGGACAACCTTAAAACGTCACTTGAAGAACTGTACGCTTCGGAGTTCATTTGAGTAATAGGAACCATTGCAAGATTTAAGGTCCCGTTATGCATGTACCACAGACGGAGAACCAGATCAACCAACTGGAATACTGTACTTTTTTTACCAAATAAAGATAACAAACAATTACATGTATTACGATGTACATCTACTTTGTTTTGAAAAGATAAGTGATGACGGCATCATCGTTTCAGTTATATCACGAGTTCCAGATCTGCTGGTAAATCTATCATTCGTTAACACTGAGCGACGAGAAGGGAGGTCACTTCTACATTTTTAAAGTGTTTTGTGTGTGGGAAAAAGTAACAGATAATTAAGTGGTGGCCCTCTTAGGATCTAAACACAAAATGTCGCTTTCGTCTGATTGTCTCATTGGACAAAGCAAATGACGTCAAATATATAGTAAAGTGGTAGTATTTGTGCCACTTTCACTTTGGCTATTTAGTTATGAACCCTTTCCCACATACAGCAAATTTGCAGCAGATGACTTTGAAAACATCTAGGCAAAAATATGAAAAAAAGGTTAAAAACATAATGGTAAAGGAGAAATTAATCATACTGAGCAATTTCCCCTATTTTCACAATGTTTTTAAAAATCGTCTGCTGCAAACGCATCAGAAACTGTCCTTATGTGTTAAAAAGGGAAACAGTGATGACGAAACAGGTAAAATGGGAGTGGTGTAGGATGTCGAACAGGAAAGTATGAATTGTGCATTTTATTTAAAATTAGTTCTATATATATTATTTCCAAAGGCTATTTAGTTTCAATCCGGATCGGAGATGATATAATGGGACCTGTCATTAGCTGACGCGGTTCGAAAAGTTTCCGGATCTAATGATGCCCCAATCATCAACTTAACCTTTTCCAATATGCAACAAATTAGCAGCAGATGCTTTTGAACAAATATTGAAAAGAGTCCAAAACACTGTGACAAAAGAAGAAATTGCTCATGCTCAGCAACTTCTTCTTTTTCCTCCATGTTTTTAAAAGTCGTCTGATGCAGAGACGTCAGAAAGCGTCTGATATTTGGACAGGGATAAATGACATCTGAAAACTACGGTGTTCCATTAGGGCCATATCGTAATATCGTTGCTTCGCGGTTTCGACCTAGGGTCGATGGTACGATAACGCGATGCGATAGTACGATAACGCGATGCGATAGTACGATAACGCGATGCGATAGTGCTTATTGGATTACGAATGAAAGATGTCATACTATTTCACTGTTTTCTACGGTGTTCCATTAGGGCCATATCGTAATATCGTTGTTTCGCGGTTTCGACCTAGGGTCGATGGTACGATAACGCGATGCGATAGCGCGATGCGATAGTACGATAACGCAATCTCGCATCGTGGTCTCGTACTATCTCATCGGACGTTCGTACTATCGCATCGCGTTATCGTACTATCGCACCGCGTTATCGTACTACCGCATCGCGTTATCGTACGATCGCATCGCGCTATCGTACTATCGCAGCGGACTTTCGTACTATCGCATCGCATTATCGTACTACCGCATCGGACTTTCGTTCTATCGCATCGCGTTATCGTATCGTACTATCGCATCGCGTTATTGTACCATCGACTCAAGGTCGAAACCGCGAAACAACAATATTACGATATGGCCCTAATGAACACCATAGAAAACAGTGAAATAGTATGACATCTTTCATTCGTAATCCAATAAGCGTGAAGCGAGGTGATGCCCAATATCTTCCCTTTTGCTGTTAAACAGTCACAATATACGGTGGACTTGCGATAACTCGACCTCGAAAGAGATCAATAAATTACTAAACTGTTGAAAAGCACACCCGTGACGCAGCCAGAATTGCTGCTGTATTGTTTTCTGTATTGTATCAATGGCATACTATCAATCATAATAACATTTTAGCTCGAACATACATAACTCAATGAAGCAGAATTAAAGGGATCCCTCTAACACGTCGATAGCTCGAAGTAATTTGTACAACCATTTTGAGTTCGACGTATCGAGAGTTTAATGTATTCAATTATCCAACGGCAATATTGAGGTTTCTGAAAACCATACAGATTCATGCGAGGCTGTCTCTCAATAAAGCAGCATTCGTGGGATTTCAGTTTTGAAAATAATAAAAGAATAAATTGATTCTTGTAAATTGAAGTCGCCATATTTGGACATAGTATTTATAAAATTCAACGCTCAGATAGTTTTAACATTTTACCTACCGATGGTCGGTTTCCGTCCGTCCTGGCTCTATTGTGATGTTTAAATGGCACTAGAGTATTTGAGCCGTCCCGCGAGAAAACCAACATTGTGGCATCTGCGTAATGTATCGACCAGATCAGCCTGTGCTATCCGCGCAGACTAATCTGGCCCACACATTCCGTCTCAGGGGATGGAGGTATATAGTAATCCTTCCTGAAATAGGAGGTGAAATGTGTCTGTTCGGGTTAGCCTGCGCGGTATGCTTAGGCGGATAAAGGTCAACATTTTACGCAGAGTGCATACTGTTGGTTTTTCGTCCGTCGTGGCTCTATTGTGATGTGTTAAAGGGCACTAGAGTATTTCCTGTTTACGTATGATGCCTCCCGACCAACCAGGCAATCAATTGATTGATCAATTACACGGGTTGAATTGAATTCTTCCTCTTCATGTAAGGATATACATGTATGAGCCGTACCACGAGAAGACCACCATATTGACTTTGCGTAAAGTATCGATCCGGATCAGTGTTCGTGTTCTAATCCGGACAGACATTGCTTGCCTCATGTGGATTTTCTATTTTAGGAATCATTACTTTATACCTGTATTCCCCTGAGAGGCGGAATGTATCGATAATGTTGGTTCTCCCCTGTATTCCCATGAGAGACGGAATGTATCGATAATGTTGGTTCTCCCCTGTATTCCCCTGAGAGACGGAATGTATCGATAACGTTGGTTCTCCCCTGTATTCCCCTGAGAGACGGAATGTATCGATAATGTTGGTTCTCCCTTGGAACGGCTCAAATGCCCGTACATTGAAACGGGTACACGTTGGGTTTTTGGGTAAAGTGCATCAGCACGGTTTGATGTTACAAGCATACAGTGTATATGAGCTGTTCCGCGAGAAAACCAACAATATGGACTCTGCGTAATGTATCGACCCAGATCAGCTTGTGCAATCCGCTCGACTGATCCGGGCTGGCACATTCCGTCTCAGGGGGATAGAGGTATAGAGTAATTTATGATTTCTGAAACAGAAAGGAGGCGAAACGTATCTATCTGGGTAAGCCTGTGCGGCATGCTTAGGCTGATCCGGGTCGATACTTTACGCAGAGTACACACTATTGTTATTTTCGTGGGACGGTTCATATCATGTCTATACGTTAATTCAACTAGCCCCATTTTCTCCTGCTACGTCTCATCCTTTGTCTGTGTCAATTGGTTTAACCCTTTCACTGCCAAATTTCACAATGTTCAGTTTTCCTCGTTGAACATTGGACCAATCAATTGTTCGTCGAACAGGGAATTTGGCATGCTTAGGCTGGTCCGGGTCGATACCTTATCACAGTACTATCGTATCACAGTAACATCGTATCACAGTAGTACTATCGTATCACAGTACTATCGTATCACAGTACCACCGTACCACAGTACCACCGTACCACAGTACCATCGTATAACAGTACTATCGTACCACAGTACCATCGTATAACAGTACTATCGTATTACAGTAGTACTATCGTATTACAGTAGTACTATCGTATCACAGTAGTACTCTCGTATCACAGTAGTACTATCGTATTACAGTAGTACTATCGTATAACAGTACTATCGTATAACAGTACTATCGTATCACAGTATTATCGTATCACAGTAGTACTATCGTATCACAGTACCATCGTATCACAATATCATCGTATAACAGTACTATCGTATAACAGTACTATCGTATAACAATACTATCGTATCACAGTACTATCGTATAACAGTACTATCGTATAACAGTACTATCGTATCACAGTACTATTGTATCACAATAGTACTATCGTATCACAGTAGTACTATCGTATCACAGTACCATCGTATCACAGTACTATCGTATAACAGTAATATCGTATAACAGTACTATCGTATCACTGTACTATCGTATCACAGTAGTACTATCGTATCACAGTAGTACTAACGTATCACAGTACCATCGTATCACAGTACTATCGTATAACAGTAATATCGTATCACAGTACTATCGTATAACAGTACTATCGTATAACAGTACTATCTTATCACGGTACTGTCGTATCACAGTACTATCGTATCACAGTACTATCGTCACAGTACTCTCATCACAGTATTATCGGTATTATTTATCCTGACATCGACACATCGGTCACAGTACTATCGTATCACAGTACTATCGTATAACAGGACTATCGTATCACAGTACTATCGTATCACAGTACTATCGTATAACAGGAATATCGTATCACAGTACTATCGTATCACATTACTATCATCACAGTACTATCGTATCACAGTACTATCGTATCACAGTAATATCGTATCACAGTACTATCGTACTATCGTATCACAGTAATATCGTATCACAGTACTATCGTATCACAGTACTATCGTATCACAGTACTATCGTATAACAGTACGATCGTATCACAGTACTATCGTATAACAGTACTATCTTATCACAGTACTATCGTATAACAGTACTATCGTATCACAGTACTGTCGTATCACAGTACTATCGTATCACAGTACTTTCGGTATTATTTATCTGACATCGACACATCGGTCACAATGCTATTCCTACAACCCAGAGCGCAAGGGAATGGTCCCAATTACTACCTTTCTTAAAGTCTTTGGTATGACCCATCGGGGATCGAACCCTGGCATTCCGCACCCAATGCGTACTACATGTACCATACCGAGGTAACGAGTTTTTAACATGGATGACGATTTCTTTGTTCGGTGGTATATTATGAAAAGTTTCTCAATGTGTCTTGTTATAATATTGATGCTAAACAGGCTTCAAAGATTACTTACAATCTACTTTTATCTTATGTTAAAGCTCAGTTGCCGATACTTCGGATTTATAATAACACATTGGCATGATTGCTAGCATTATTGAGTTGAAAACATGGCCAAACGATAGATTAAATGTTATGAATCGTTTCCTAACAATAAAAGCAACAAAGATAACGGTGGTCCTGCTAGGGTTTAGTAACCACGAGAGTCTTTAACCCTTTCCAACATACACGAGCATTTTGAAACAAAAACTCCTGTAGCAATAGGGGATATGGCTCACAATGACATTGTCCTAAATATAATGCACTTAAGTGAGAGAACAATACATCCTTACTTAACCCTTTCCCTCATACGACAATTCTGCAGCAAAAAGAAAAGAAAATCTCTATAATTTAATGGATAACCTATGACTAAAAGCGGAAAACATTGTGTCGAAAGGAGAAATTGCACGTGTTGTGCAATTTCTTCTTATGTCACTATGTTTTCAAAAATCCGTCTGCTGCAGATGCGGCGTCAGAAAGCGTCTATATGAGGGAAAGGGTTAAGTGTGAGAACAATACATCCATACGTAACCTCAATAAGGGGAGATCCTTATAAGTTTTCAATTCGAAAAATGGACGGGTTGTCAAAAGTTTCTAATCTACTTTGTTTCGAATATTGACACAGAATCGATTTACACAACCTAAGAAAAGTGCTGATTGGACCATATTTTATGCAAAAGCTTTTGTAAAACGTTAGATCATTCCTTTAAAGAATTGTCTTATAATAATAATAATAATAATAATAATAATAATAATAATAACGTTTACTTTTTTTTTAAATATTTGTATGGTGTTTTACCAAGCTATGAACAACATTTTGTAGTTACGGCGTTTCCTGGGTAAGTTACCGATACTACTGGTCCATCCGGAGTCAAAGGAGAGAAAGATAATTGACTTTATTGAATGGCGAGGGGCTAAGTATCTGAACCACCGGTCTAAACGCTGAGGAGGAACTTGGGAGCATGTCCAATACTTTAAGTGTGTACAGTTGCCCATTATGCCAGGATGATGTTAGCAGTTACAGCATTGACTTTATTAAATGGCGAGGGGATAAGTATCTAAACCGGTCTAAACGTTGAGGAGGAACTTGGGAGCATGTCCAATACTTTAATTGTGTACAGTTGCCAATTATTCCAGGATGATGTATGCGTATAAAGCTACACCATGCGTTAATGTTAGCAGTTACAGCATTGACTTTATTAAATGACGAGGGGCTAAGTATCTGAACCACCGGTCTATACGCCGAGGAGGAACTTTGGAGCATGTCCAATAATTTAATTGTATACAGTTGAAAAGTATTCAAGGGTGATGTTAGCAGTAACAGCATTGACTTTATTGAATGGCGAGGGGCTAAGTATCTGAGTCTAAACGTTTAGGGGGAACTTTGGAGCATGTCCAATACTTTAATTTTGTCCAGTTGCCAATTATTCCAGGATGATGTTAAAGTTAGTTGGGCTACACTATGCGTTTAAAGTTAGTTGGGCTACACTATGCGTTAAAGTTAGTTGGGCTACACTATGCGTTTAAAGTTAGTTGGGCTACACTATGCGTTAAAGTTAGTTGGGCTACACTATGCGTTTAAAGTTAGTTGGGCTACACTATGCGTTAAAGTTAGTTGGGCTACACTATGCGTTTAAAGTTAGTTGGGCTACACTATGCGTTAAAGTTAGTTGGGCTACAC